>CAKAOH010000719.1:14436-99545 GCA_916701665.1 Sebastiscus tertius | reverse complement strand
AACATATATTAAAATGATTATGGTGTGATTTTTGCTGGAATCGGTACCAAAAAAATATGTTTTTTAAGTCTGTAGAATATGATGTGTTGGCCAAGACATCTCTGCAGCATGACAATATTTAATCAAAATGGTATTTTGACACACATTTCACCTTTAACAAATAATGCGCCTTCTGTGATAATAAAATTGCAGCAGGCCTTATCGCAATTTTGATAAAATTTGGATTAATTGTGCAGCCTTAATTGTGAGCAAGTTAACATCCTGATGTTAGCGTCCAGTTTAAAGCACTGCGGTGCCTATACAGCCTCACAGAACTGCTAACATGGCTGTAGACTTTTCCACAACTTTTTTATTTTTTTATGAAATGTAATTTTATAACCAACATTTCTGGTGAGCTCACTTCCAAATAAGCGTTTTAGATAGTAGCGCTAAAGAGTCTACAACCTGTCTGACCTTTCGTGTCTCTTCCCCCAGAATCTCTTGTGCTACACTCCAAGGTCTCTGCAATTATCTTGGTGAGCAAAATATTTTCATAACTCGTAAGAATGAATGAGCCAAATGAGAATCTTTTTTTTTTTTTTTCAGGTAATTTTCTATTACAGGTATACAATTAACTTGATCGAATGGATTTTTTTAAACTTTTCAGGCTGTCTCTCTCTCCAATTTTCTGTCTCCATCTTTCTCCCCAATGTTCTTTCTGTAATTCTTCAAGAGGCGGAGGGCTGAAATTATAGAGGGCTAAAAATAATGGCTCTATAAATAAGAGGTGCCCATTGAGAGTGATTGAGAGGCGAGGTCGCTAGGCAGCTGGGGATGCTGGGTAAGTTGGATTCATTAGTGCTCTCCGCTTCCAAAGAGTAGCCCCCACAACTCTCCCACACAAACACACGGCATGGCTTCCTCGTAAACAACACACACACACACACACACACACACACACTGATGCAGCGCTGGGTGTTGAGTGTTTCGAACACACTTTCTATCTCTACCTCCGCAGCTCTCTGCGGTGTTGCAAATTTAGCCCCATCAGTACCATCCATCAACCCTCATTACCACTTTCCCGCTCCCTCGGAGGACTCCAGTGCAGACCACATTCTTAAAGCATTGTTCATCCAGCAGCGGAGTGGAAAAATGTTTGTGCATTTGTGTGCGTTTGCATTTATGCATGTGTGAGAGAGGCACCCCGTGTCTGTTTTATTATTCATACTCATGTGTGGATCCTCTTTCAGTCCACAGACACCTGCCAGAGATACACACACCACATACTGATGTTCGCACTATATTTTCTCTCTCCCACTCTGGTGCTTAACTGACTTTCTTTAAACAATAAACTCAAAAATACTGTGTGTGTCCCATTTGCATTTGATGTGCATGCAAAATTTAGCATTTAGAGCATTTATCTGCTCTCATACACCCACACAAATAGACACACACACACACACACACACACACACACACACACACACAAGCACACAAGTGGGCCCTTTTATTGCCCTGATGCTCTTTCTAATGGCCCTCCTCCTCCCTCTCCGTATTGACGTCACATCCATTAGGCAGTGCCTCGGGGCCTTTTTAGTGGAGCACAGGACTCCAATGTACGAGACCCCCGTCCAGAGTCAATCTCCACCTGATAAACTCGCCGTATTGGCTGATCTGACAGACGCGGTTACCACGGCAATCTGTTCAGTCTCTCCGCACACCGCCATGACTATCAATCCTCTGTGAGAGGAAACCCAATGAACTGTGTGTCAGAGGGGAGAGCGGTGTGTTAACAGTGGCGCATGCACTCTGTGAGCTCTCACCTGTGTATTGTCTGCACACACACGCACACACACACACACACAGCTCAACTATCAACACACATAGGGGTGTTGATAGTTGAGCTGAGAGAAGACTATCTGGTGCCACGCTAATGTGAAGAGATAATGTTTCGCGTCTGATCAGCAACAGAATCATAATTCGCTGTCCTCTTCCAACCTCCACCTCTCTCATTATGTTCCCAACAGCAACATCCCCAGTTAGGGTCACAGGAACAACCCTGTTTCCGACCCTGAATATAGCACTTAAGTCTCATTAACACCTTACTACCTTACAAGTTACATTGACTGACTCTTTTCCCCTTCATGAATATAGAATGAGTGTGAAGTACATAGGCAACTTCAGTCTTAGCAAAACAGAGTTAGCTAGACTCGAGTGGTGACATGCTGTGCCGCCTGGCGGAGACAGAAATGGCAAATGACGGCTTGGGGTCGTGTCGATTTGGAGCTGAGAGCCACTGCCGAATGAGGACAGGCTGAATTTTGATGGCGGAGCCTTTTCCCTGAAAGAACCGTCTGAAATGTTAAAATGAAGCTTGGTTCTTCAACACTCGGGAGACATAATCAATGCTCGGTGCGGCTGGCTGAACTGGCAGGGCTCCGCTGTGACTTAGTGCTGCACATCTAAACCCCGTCGCCCAACTGGAGCTGAGCTCAATGTAATGAGAAATGAGACTTAACTTTCAGTACAGTGAAGGAAGGGAAAATTACCCAAGGAGGAAGAGGGGAAGAAGAAAATTAAGGCAGAAGAGAGGAGAGAGAGAGAAAAAGAGAACTGCAGGTTGTTTTGATAAATAACAGCAACAAAGTGTTCTGGGAACAGTATTATAGCTCCAATCCATCACCAGATCATCAGACTACATTAATAATGAATGTTTTATAGACATAAAACGTTCAGTGTACAAATCAGACAGAAGCGTTTTGCACCACAAATTGAACCAACAGTCACCTGAGCCCCTTGATCCATTCCTGAAGGGACAAAAACACACACAACCTCACAAACACTTGACCTCGATGTCATAATGAAAAAGGCACTGATACCAATGATACCTCCGACCTGGGTCTATGACAAACGGTCGTGTCTAGAAGGTAACCTCCAAGTTGCTAAATTGTGCAAAATCTCTCGCGAGACTTGCTGCCCGACGACTTATCCGAACCTTAAACATTCCAGGTCATTGTCTAACCCTAACGCCGAATTCACACCAGGTAGTGGCGAAGAGCAGCTTGCAACAACAATTATTTTTTTTCTGCGGCCGGAAGGCGTATTCGTGTGTTTCAGGCGGGAAGAAACTGTTCGCAACATATGTCAACATGTCAGAGTGGCTGCGGGTCCTGTCTGGCCGCACTTTGCCACTAAAAGTTAAACTTTTCCCAACTTTTGTTTGGCCGCAGAATCAAACTGCTGCAGCTTGCTGAGGTCGGGAGCAGCCGCCATAGTTTTTCATAGACATTGCATGGCTCCTCGCTACAGGCCACATTTCAGACTCCGAAAACTGTGGTCGCCAAAGGGTGGAGAAATTTTTGCAGACTGATCAATGAACGACAGAGTGAACTACAGAACTGCTGGTCGCAGCAAAAAAAAGATGGATAATTTTTCACATTCAGAAAGCTTGAAGGATTGCTTTGGAAAGCCCATTAACGAATATCTTACATTTTTAAAGCAAGAAAGAAAAGCCTCTGTTCCCTGTCTAAGTTCCAAAGTCATCTTTTGCTTTCCTCGCACTTCTCTTATATTTTCCCATTTCTATTTGTTACAGAGCAATAACTTTGACAGGACAGAATAAAGAATATACCAATGAAAGAGAAGTCAGGATTTAAGCATTTCTCTTCCTCTGTCTTATTACCTCCTTTCCTTATCAGTGGGGGCAAACCTATGCGGGACCCATTCGTCTTTAGAGTGAAATATATTCCATCCGTTGGCATCCTTTTATTATGGACAGTGTGTATTTGCTTGTGTACATGATGATATGTGGGTGACTTTCCTCTCTCCTTCAGTCTGTCATGCCTATATATTAGGAGGGAGGATGTGTAAATGTGTGTGTGTGTGGCTTTACTCTTGTATTACACGGTTCTCACAATGGGAAAAAATGTTATCAAAGCTTTACAGGCAGATGGATGTCAGAAAGAGGGAGTGAGTTAGTGAGCGAGCGAGAGAGAGAGAGAGCGAGAGAGAGAGATAGTGATAAGAGGTCAGTGGGGCATGAAGGAGAGTGAGTGACATCAGAGACATGGTTTTCCACCCGTCCATCTGTCCACTCAAAACAAAAAGGCCAGTCATTAGCCAGGCTCCAGCTGTTACATCTTAGCCTCCAAGATTTGAACACAGCTCATCTATACATGCACACACAAATACTGTCTGTCCTACACTATGACGAGCATGACATATTTCAAAATGACATCATCTCACAAAACTGTGGCTTTGCATGCGAGCAATTTTCTCATCGTGCTCATCACTCTCACTCCGTGGAGCATGCAAATTAACAAGACTAAAAGTCTACAGCCATGCTGGCGGCTCTGTGAGGCTGTACTTAGGCACAGCGGTGCTTTTAATGCAAAAATCAACATGCTAACAAGCCCACAGTGACAACATGCTGATATCATATTGACCAGGGGAACCATCATAGTTTAGCCTGATAGCATGCTAACATTTATTAGGGTGCTTTCACACTTTTAGTTCAGTTCATTTGGTCTGGACCAAGGGAGAAAATTATACATTGTGGCATTTTAGTTCTGGTCCGGTTCCTGTTCACGCTGCCTTTTTACAAACAAACCAGAGGAGCAAACATGAAGTTAAACAGACTGACAGGTAACTGGTTGATTGGACAGTTTTGGCGATTGTCATCCTGCATCATCAGGACCCACGTGGATACATCAAATCACTTTAACGCTCCCAGATGACGGGTGTGAACGCATAGTCCGAACCTCGGGGAGCGCAAGGACGCGCGCATGATCAGCGTACTGTGGGATGGCTGTCACACTTTTTAATGGAGTTAATGAACTGACAAAGTACACAGAGTCAGTCATACAAGCACAGCAGTTTTAACAGCTTATGACCTATTAATTAGGGAAAATACATGCACTGACGTGCATATCTACATGGCCTTAAATACAGGTTGCTTCCTGAACCGATTTCACGATCAGCAGATGGGTTTATTAGTAGTCTAGCTTTTGAAATCCCGCTAAAAATAATATATCTGCTATCATAAAATCCTGTGGTTGGTTGGTTTGCTTTCACACCACAAACAAACCACACTGCACCAGTGTATGATTGACAGCTTTTACACCAGCCAAAACAAACCGTACTAACCAGGCAACCAGATCTGAGTTTGTTTTAACAGAACCAAACAGGTTAAGTGTGGAAGCACCTTTAATTAGCACTAAAAACACAGTACATAGTAAAGACCAACCAACCGACCAACCTTGCCATCCATAGAACCACCTAAAGTGGCTAAAAACCTACACAGAACACAGCATCTGCCCTTTTCATGACATTACTGTAAGTAAGGATGGAAAGCAGGAATGTGTGTTCAAATATAGAGCAAAGCTATAAACTGCAGTAACAACAGACCAGAGGCAGTAAGTCCATAGACGATGTGATCGCTTCTGCACATCTACGAATAATAAGCACAAAATAAAACTATTAGTCTGAGCTGGACTGAGGAGAAATAATGATATTCAAAGTGAAAGGGCTTGAAGAGGACATGACTGGCCAACGTTCAAAGCCTAGGGGCCCCAGACTGCTCACTGTGACTGGGTCTCAGATCTCCCCAGGGGTGCCCTGCCACCTCCAGCCCTCATCAAAGCCAAGGAGACAGACCGAGACTGAGAACCGCCAGCGTGACGATGTGTATGTGCGTGTGTGTGTGTGTGTGTGCGCGATACTGCTTGGGAATAGACTTACATGAGCAAAAGAAAAGAAAAGAAAAGACAGAAACAAACAGAACACTGTGACGTGGTGTCATTTGTTATAATTTAAGTGTTTTTTCAGCTGAATAGCCCCTGTCAATTTGTGACAAAGAAGAAATATGAGTCTATACAGTCTATATTTTGGGCATATGACTGATTCTCAGATTTGAATTGGACTAATAAAAAGTGGTTTGAAAGGTTTTTATTTTAATGGACTTCAGAAAAGTGTGTCAGTGGCCTATTATCGCACTTTAAACTAATTCTACGGTACTGTAAAGTCTGATAAAGCCTTAAGGAGAGATAATATCACCATGTATACTCTGTAATTATTGACTCATGACAAATAGTGGCTTTGAACACAGAAACAAACATGGATGATTTCCATCCTGGTGCAGAGCAGATGCTGGCACAAGGCAAACTTTTTGCCCTCATGACTCTGTTTAGTTATTTAATGGCTCCACACATGGGTGGAGTAGCACAAACACAAGGAGTCTGTGCATAAGGTGGTGAGGTGCACACACAAAACCTATTCAATATAACATAAACCTCTTCTATGTATGTTTTATTTATAAAAATGAAACATTTAGTTTCAACCTTTAGTATTTCTTAAAACTTGAATATTGTGGGCAAACAGCCAGTAATACTAAATCATTAATAGCACCAGGTATGGGGCATGTACACAAATAAACCAAACCAACAGCAGTACAACTCATCATCTAAAACCAAATCTCTTAAATTATCACATATACTCCAAAAATGAAAGGTACAGTGTGTAGGATTTGGTGGCATCCATTTGTGTGGTTTCAGATTGCAACCAACCGAGTACCCCTCCGCTCACTCCTCCCTTTGCAAGAGTGCGGTAACGTGAGCCGCTGAGTGCAAAACCGTGGTAACGTCGTTCGCCTCCCCGAGAGGCCATCCTTACCATAATAACACTACTTTAGGAGCAACAGAAGTCAGACGGCAGCTGGCGGTACCACGGTTTTGCACTCTGCGGCTCACGTTACCGCAGTTTCACAAGCGTGTCGAAGAACTACGGTGGCCAACGTAAAAACGTTACCTGGCAGACTCCGTGAAGAGGTGGGGCTCATTCTAAGCGAACAAAAACACAACGATTCAGGTGATTGTACACTAATGAAAACATAGTTATGAAAGCTATATTCCATTTATGCCAATAGATCTCCCGAAATGTTACACACTGTTCCTTTAAATGTAAGATCATTTAAAAGAATCCTATCCCATGACTCATTATATAAATAGTCCAAGAGTTCTAATACATATTGCCAAAGTTGACATATTTATCATTTCCACAAGGCACCTGTCTCAAAATTTACAATTTTCCAACATATCATTAGGCTTGCTGCTGTTCTCGTGTTACCGGTGTTACATGGTGGTTGGGCATACACTGATTACATAACTTGCCCACTGCCCCACTAGTAGTTTTGCTTGTTTTATAGAAATAAAACCCATTATGGTTCAATTATAGTTATCATTACATAGTCGGGCAAAGGACGCTACAAAGTGAAAGTGAAAGTGTTTGCTCTGTACGGAGTCAGATTTCACACACACAGGATGAGAGAGAGTTGACAGACAAGACGATGGCGGAGGATTTGGCGTCAAAGCGAAAAGCAAAAAGCGCCTATTTGACAAGATTTCGGATTCAAACACAATGCTATAAAGGACCCGTAACGATAATGAAGTAATCAGAGCATGAAGTGGTCACAGCTGATGTGGGCAGTGCAGCGCCGCCGGGTGGAAACCTGCGGCACCGCAGCGAAAGCTGGTCCGGAGAGGCCAGACACACAGCCATCCAACGTTAAAGGTCAAAGTAAACATTCTACATATATTGAGCGTCGTCTTTTCTTGTAAAATGTCAGGTGTAATCGGTAACGCAAGTTTATCAACCGGTGGTAAAAATGTCCCTACTGTTACATCCCTACATATAAGGACATATCAGGCTTGCATTTCATCTTCAACATGTATACATAAAGCACAGCTAAAAAAAGACTTCTCTTTTCCAGACTGTGCTGCACTGCACCAAGGTTGAGCTTTCATCCTTGGACACCAAAGCTTGTCGGTTGGTTGAGCTTGCATTTACGCTTGAATAATAATAGACCCCTTTATGTTTGTTTTTACATTACTGTTTTTTTTTTTATTTCAGACATTTCTCTCAGATGGGTATAATCGGTTTGTTTTTGCCTCCTGCAGAGTAAAACTACCATTAACTGACAAGTGTGTGGGTTTGTGCATCGGAAAGCAGAGACGTCCCTGGAGGTTGGAATTGGTCTGAAGCAACAAGCATGACAGTGCAGAGAAGAGAAAACGAGAACCGGAGAAAAGAAAAATGACCATTATACTGTTTCATGGTAAGTTGTGTTGAGATATATATCTATAATTACTATCAATTGCACAATACAGGGAAATAACAATTTCATTACTGTATGCATTTGAGTGTAAATAATCACTTTTATTTTGTGGGGGCATGATGAAACTCTCAAGTGTGGGCAATAATGTACCTTGAAATTGAGACTGGAATGGAGAGAAAAAGAGAGGAACTGGTGAGAGGAGGAGAGGCAGACAGTCTAGGCTTTAAAAGCGCATTTTGCTTTTGTTTGTGTTCAAAGTCAGATGTCTGACTGAACAGTGAGCTGACTCCTGAATACGGAGGCAGTGTTTTTCTTTTTTTTTTACTATGTAGTTCTCGTCTGGTTTGAGCCTTAAGCATCTATCTAAACACGAAGGATATGAATTTGACATTGCAGCCTGACAGACGGATCATCACGTCTCAGCTCAGCTCACCCCCGTACGCCACGCATTTCTGAGTGTGTGTTTGCATAAATGTGTTTGTGTTTATGCATGTTCGGCGCTCTCTGTGAGAGTCTTAACAGCAGCATAGTGGAACAAACACTGGCAACCTATACTGACATTATATGTTTTTCCTTTGAGCCTCAGTTATGAAATAGATTAATTCTAGTGCCCACTTTATGGTTAGAAACGTTCTTTCGTGCTGTTCTATGTCATTGGGTTACACTCCGTAGGGGTGATAGTGATGAAACCAGCGTACAGTAGGCCTATGCACCACAATATTCAGTACGTACAAACACCAACGCATGACCTCCCTCCTATAAACGTAAAATAACCAAGTATATTTGTCTAATTACTAGTCAAAATATCTCATAACACTTAATATAATAGACACGATCACCTAACAAGTAACATTTAAGTGAGATATAGGCACTTCTGTGAGCATGTCTGCAAAGGGCAGACTCGTGAGTACTCATAGAACCCATTTTCATTCACATATCTAGAGGTCAAAGGTCCCCTGTGAAAATCGCCATGCCAGTTGTTCCCCGCCAAAATGTTGCGTAACTTTGGAGCGTTATTTAACCTCCTCCTCGACAAGCTACCATGACATGGTTGGTACCAATGGATTCCTTAGGTTTTCTATTCATATGATGCTAGAACTTCACTATACTGTAACTTTAAAATTGAGTCTGCTACAACCTTCAAAAGATCAAATAGCGGCAGGGCCCGGCGGCGGGACTTTGGATTTTTAAGCGGTTAATTAAAAATCAACAGTACTAAATATTACATCTTATTTCAAGAAATCTTACCATGCAAGTTTTCATTTGTTCCATTGGCAGATTGTCAACTAAAACACCTTGTATTCATTGTTGGGGTTTTTCCAGTGAACATACCCCTCTTTGGTGTTTGAATTGAAAATTCAAAACACATATGTCTGACTGAAAGAGACAGATCATCATCAGATCACCATTTCCTGTCTACAGTGTGTGCAAATGCAGACCGGCCTGCTTCACTGCACCCACACACACACACGTACACCCAGCACCTTACTACCCGTGATATATCAGCTTTCTTGAGGAAATTTCACAAAGTGGAAACAAAAGACATTTTAGTAGCTCTTTTTCTTTTTTGATGCCTGCGGTGGTAGGTCTTTTGAGGTAGCTACAGGGGGTAAAAAAAAAAAAAAAAAAAAAAGACCAGAGTAATTTCACACAGAGTACAACAAGACTCCTCCACGAAGCCATTTCAGAGATTGAATGGAAGTTAAATTGCTCCAGGTGAAGAAGATGTAATGTATTATTCACTGAAATGAAGTCTTTCAAAGCTGTTACTTGTCCCTTCACTTCATACAATCGGCTGAGGGAAGGGAGACGAGGAGGGAAAGTAGAGGTGGGAGTTTGGGATGGGAAGTGAGGAAAACAGAGCTATTCTCTGAAACATGACAAGCCTGAAGGCTCGACTCAGTGTACTGTGATGGGCTCCTGAGATGGAACGACTACCCACAAAGACGGCAGTATCATGGGGATAGAAATATGCAGTCAGTAGAGGTGTAGTATTCAGGACAGATATCCACAGGTACACATGTATGCACACACACAAATACACACATGCAGGGAAACATGAGGTAAAACAGTAATATATAAAAAAAAAAGTAATTAAACTAATAAAATATTCTAATAAAATACCTGTCACATTATGCATTTTCATTATTATTTCAGCTGCACAATCAGGCACAGTGTACCAATTTAAGGACCCTGGAAACCAATTTTCTCAATAAGCTATTACTTTAAGAAATGGGTTTCTTCCTACATGATTTTCTGCCTGCTATTTTATATTACATTTACTATTTCATAATTTCTGTATTTTATGTTTTATTCTACCCGGTCTCACAGAAAAGTGTATAAATAGAACAACATTAAAAGGACATTCCACGTGTCATGAGGACGTATTTTAGGCTTTTCGCGTGTCATTTGTACGCCACTTTTTGTATGTTATTTGTACACCACGCAATAAAAATACGATAACGTCCGCAGTTAGGTTGAGGCAACAAAACCGCCTACTTAGGTTTAGGAAAAACGTCATGGTTGGGCATAAAATAAGTATGTAAACTATGAGAACATCATTAAAAACAAAAGTAAAATACGTCACAAACGTCACTAAAAACAATAAAATACATACGGAAACAACGTAATATGAATACGGAAAACACGTCACAAACATCACTAAAAACACATGTATAATACGTACGGAAACAACGTAACATAAGTATGGAAAACACTTCATAAACGTCACTAAAATACACGTCAATAACGTTTTATTCGTGCTTCTCTTATTCATTTCAAGACACAAATTATTATTCCAAGCAGAGTGTCTTTAAATATCTTATAAAATGTCTGGAGGGGATCTTTAACTTTGCTGCTTGAAAACTAGTTTTCATGTGATTTAAAGACAGACAACAAAGGATCATGAGCTCATCATGAAGTGAAAGTCACTAAGTGTAGAGGCAGAGTAACCAAGCTCCGAGCCAATCAGGAGCCAGAGAGACTGTAACGGAAAAAGGCAATCATACATTATTGTTTTAAAGAACTACTAATAGCCTTTAGGAATGTATCTTCCAGAAACACAATTCACCAGCATTTGGAAGATGCTATGTGTAATCTGTGACCCTGAATTCTCACACAGTTCAGTCTTGGTGAAGATTGGATCTAGAGACAACAGAGCAAAAAAAAACTCCTTAAGCTGCTCGACTGACACACAACAAGAGACCCGTGTTTGTGGACACAGATCCGGCACCCTGGGGGGGATTTTACAGCGATATTGGTTCTTTGTCCGGTTCATAAACGTTAGCATCACAATGAAATGAAGCTTGTTTGGCTGTAAAAGCTCAAACCAACAACTCGGCGGATTGAATTACCAAAGCCTATCAGCAATTCATTGACAACAGAGCACCTCCAGGTTTTGTTTCACATCACAAATTGCCTCATTGTCTGTGTTTTGCTGCTTTAAAAGAGGGTGTTTTAATGGTCAGAAATGGTTTGCGGTGTGCACTTTTGGATATATTGGATATATTTTTTATATTCTTACTTTTAATACAGTTTAGAAATATCCAATTGGGCAATTTCAATATTTTACTGAACTGCTTTTTGTTTTTCACCAATACTTTTATTTACTTCTTCTATTCTTCTATCACAAAAGAAGACATTTCTTTGTCTGTACTGAATTTAGATATTTAGGCTTCACTGACACATATGTACACACCCACACACACATGCAACTGAAAACCACTGGAGACTCAAAAGCACTGCCTGGAAAGACCGTGGCAGACAATTATACCACTGTGATCTGGGCCATAGATTACACTTTAATAACATAAGTATCTAATTACGGCATTGCATCCTTCACGCCTCTTCTGCACTCCTTAATCATTATCGCCCACTGGCCTCGAATCCCAGATAGTACGCAGACTTGTGTGGGACTGTGTGTTCTCCTCCTATGCCTACAGTATTGTGTATTCGCGGGTTTCTGTGTGCTAAGTGGCTGTGTTGGGGCTGAGCAGCGAGGGGAGGAGGCCGAGGCAGAACTCTAGCATGCAGAGGAAAGCTTTACAAAGAGCTGTTGCATATTAAGTGGGCTGAATACTTAATGTGAGAGTCTAATTAAGCTGTGTCTGTCTGTGAGAAACCACAAATGATGGAACAGAGAGACAGGGCGATAGGTTTGACTGTGTCACTTGGCGAGGTGGTAACACTAACCTGATGTTCAGACGGTGCAGCACGGGATGAGCCGCCGTACCAAGCACCCAGACGGTGAAGCCAACCAGCAGCAGAGTGGTGGTGAAGATGGTGCGCTTCACTTCTGTGGTTGTGTCTCTTATAGCCAGGCTGAACGCTACAGCCCCCCTGAAACCTGAAAGCAGAGAAGACATTTCTGAGCAAACAGCTGGATTACTGCCATCCATCAAACCGCCGGACAACCACCTACCAACCAATTATTTGAAAAAGGCAGGAGAGAGCTATCCAGTTAATAACTCCTGTCCACGGGTAACAGATTACACCCTGAGTATCAGTATCGTTGACCAGCTGCTCACCAGCAAGCAAACTTCTGGACTGCTGTAGTGACATAATACTTAAAGCCAAAACAATTCCCAGAGTAAATCCTTTACTGCCACAACGAGAAACAGATGGGGGAGGTGGTGGTGTTGGGGGAATTTTGAAAAATAGCAAGACAAGGGCTTTTTACAAAGAAACCTTCTTACGTAAGAGGTAAAGTGGGTCAGGCAAGCAGCGAAACATGCTGCTGCTGCACTACCCCACATCACTTCACATCGAATATTCCTTTCTACTGCATCATCAAACCGTTCAGAGCTTCAACCATTAGACTCTAAAAGTGAGGCGATGCCTTATTTAGTCTTCTCCAAAATACAAATGCAAAAATAGAAAAGGCTGAGAGGGAATTATTTTTAAAGAAATCTAAGATTCTGACGACATCAATTAATGCAAAAATGCCCTACACACACACACACACACACACACACACCGTCCACAGGGGACACAATCTTTCAGCATCCTCACTAATGCCATAAGCTGCAGGCAGTGAAGAGAATGGAATAATTAAAGAGGTTTCATAGGATAAATTAGGGTAAAAATTTTCATTCCTGAATTTCTTGCAGCAATAAAATCACAGACTCAACGCTTATCAAAATAGCAAGCCAAAGATGTGATCAGACAGAATTTTTCAGCAAGGTCCAAAAGTGCAAAATGTTGCTATAGATAGAAATAAATCACAATAATATGTATTATCAATAACTGTACCTGCAAACATCATGAAGTGCTGGAAGGAGCAGGGTATCTTGGTTGTGCGTCCCAGGTTTAGAAGGAATGAGAAGGGGTAGATGTTACAGGCTCTTGATATAAAGATGGAGAGCTGTTCGTAATGAGCGCAGATTAAGGAGAACACTTGTGACTGAGACACACTCACAGGTTGAAGTACACTCATGAGTCAACATATTGCCATGGAAATTTGGGTATTTTTCAGTAAAAATCACAATTTCTTGGAATCATATTAGGAAAAACAGGCAGTCCCAGAGACATGTTTTTGTCAGAAATGCATAGTTTCAGTTGCAGTTAAAGTTAAGTTCAGTTGCAATTAGGTTGTCAAACGATTTAATATTTATTTAATCGCGATTAATCACGATTGTCCATAGTTAATCGCAAATTTTGTATCTGTTCAAAATGTACCTGAAAAGGGAGATTTGTCAAGTATTTAATACTCTTATCAACAAGGGAGTGGGCCAATATGCTGCTTTATGCAAATATATGTATATATTAACAACAGCTGTCAGTGTGTCAGTGTGCTGACTTGACTATGACTTGCGCCAAACTGCATGTGATTATCATAAAGTGGGCATGTCTGTAAAGGGGAGACTCGTGGGTACCCAGAGAACCCATTTTCATTCACATATCTTGAGATCGGAGGTCAAGGGACCCCTTTGAAAACTACTACGCAACCTTTAAAACTAAACCCGCTACAACCTAAAAATCACAAGTTGCGTTTAATGCACTAAATAAATTAGTGGCGTTAAAACAAATTTGGGTCAACACATTATCACTTAACTTTGACAGCCCTAGTTGCAATGTAATCCTATTGGGGCAAGCTGGCATCGTCATTTACGTCCACTAAAAGTGCTTGTTTTTGCCATGACAGGCTCTGATTGTTACTATAAGTGTCTGATATTATGGAAAGAGTCTCGCTCAAGGAGAAGTCTTGTTCTGAAATCTGGTGAAGTGAAGTGTTGCCAGAAGACAAAGGTGGAATAGTGAGAATACATCCATGGAGGAAACACAAGTGCCAGCCGGGCAGAGTTTGTTATTTTGGAGTGCAGAAAGAGTAGCTTTGTGTTATCTAAAAGAGTTTCACTGGCTGAATATTCAGATGATTTCGACAATGTGGATGAGGTCTTTGAATCCAATGGCTATACGGATATTCAGATTTCACAACGAGACTTCTCCTTGAGCGGGACTTGGACACAATAACAAACAGACTGGATCAAGTGAAAGGTAAAGAAAACGTATTATTTCTCTGTAGGGTTCTTTCCATAATGTTGTCAGACACTTATAATAACAATCAGTGGCAAAAACAAGCACTTTTAGTGAACGTAACGTTACACTGACGCTGCTCACTTGCCCTCGAAGCTCGTTTCATGGCTGCCGGTTACAGCACTCTCCCTCAATACTGTATATACTCAATTTCAGAAATTGTTGTCCCCATTAGTCACTTAGATACAAAAACATGGGGAAATAGGATCCACGTTGAAAAATACCAAAGTTACCCTTTAAGCTATTTGAGATTGAGAAGTCTGCAGTCTTGTTTAAGGTTTGGGTAAGTTATTGATAAGTTAGGGTTTTGTTTTTATTCTAATCATAATCATAATCCAATCATTTTAATACATATGAGACCAAATACATGACAGTTAATGCCAAACTAAATACAAAAGTACTAATTCTATGCGAGATCAGGCTTTAAAAGGACCCCCATGAATATCAACATATATGCACGTGCACACACACACACACACATCAAAAAAATAATCTCTGAATATTTGCTGTTTAGGATGCAAACACAGCGGTGTGGCACCATGCCGAGGCATGAAGCCAATCAGGCTCTGCCAGCTGTCTCTGCCCTCCACACACACTTTGATGTCTCACATAGGATGGCACTGAATGCTAAGTGTCCCGGGCAGCAGTTAGGGAGAGGATATCTGTGTGATTATCGGGGACGTAGCTGCCGTCCTGGATACACTTAACGTCTTTTGTCATACTTTTCGAAGAAGTTACCGGGGCCCCATAAATCCTCCTAACCTGATATGAGCCTGAGTGCAGCCTGAGATCCTCTTTTACTCTTTTAAAAACACACTTTTTAAGCCACTCATTGTGTTTTAGTGCATAAAATAATTTATGCAGATAGGTACTCCTGTTTTAGCATCATAGCTTTTCTACACTAAGTCCAAATATGACGCCTAGAATAATAAAAGGGACCAATATTTTAGGCAGGGGACCCTAGTCTGACAGGGCTATTACTAAAACAGAGCTCCCTTGCACCCTGCAGTCAATATTAGATCTCATGCACCCTATGGATTTTCAAAAGCAATATCCTGCTCCCAAAAGCAGTCATTTCTCTTTATCAAAGGCCTCTAAGCTATTTGAATGGAGGTAATTAAGCACTTTCATCTCAGCCTCATTTCCAATAAAGCCCATCTCTATTGTCACTGGCGAAGGCTGGCTATGGCGATTAAAATCTACTGCGTAACCAAAGAGCGATTAGCAGGGTTGAATCACAGGGGTTATTTCATTTTTATAGACACTTTTAGCATTGTACAAGAGGAGTTCGACCTCCATTTATTCCAGTTTGTACATCCGGGTCAGCGCCCAGTGAGTGTAGTTAGCCAGTTTTCTTTCACTCTAAGCTTTTATTGTGGAAGCACAATTGAGGACAAAGCTAAACAGGCTCAAAGCTCAAGTCAAACATTTTCTCCCTGGCAGCCCCTCACGCTGAACATAAGAGCATTGGAAAGAGAATCTGCTCGGTGGACTCTTTCTCTGGCTCCTTTGACCCTATGGTGGAAGATGGATTGTAATAATAATTGCTGGCCATCTGGGCACTGGACTGTGAAAGAACAGCCCCTTGGAGTGCGGCCACTAGACTCTCTCCTCAGGCATACGCTGCTATGGTCATGCCAGCTCTCGGGCAAGGACAGTTGTAGCCAGCAGTCCATTACTACCCCTCCGATCCCCCCTCAGGAAGTAAAGCTTACGGATACGACAACAGCTGTGAATATGAAACATCTGTTATGATAGTATAACTTTAACAAGTGATGAGTATCATTAAAAAACTGATGGCGTTTAGTTAACATAACATGGATTGTCGCTGCATTGCATTCTGGTCTGCAGATACTCCAGTCAGAAGAGAAACTAATGCATCTCCTGTGATGGATATCTGCCTGCATGATTTTTGAATCGAGGTGCAAAATATCAAGTCTAAGAAGCTCTTGCGCTTTGATTCTGAGCATTCCCCCCCCCCCTAAAAAATGACATTCACTGTAGTTTCAGCAGCTACTACCACATAATTCATAATTTACTATTATTCTCAAGTGCAATACGGATTAAACTGTACAATAAATTGTACAATAATTCAACTGTGCAATACTCTGTCATGAAAATAAATAAATAAATAAATAAATACTAAATAATAAATAAATAATATTCTTATTTAAATTGTTATTTATACAATCAGCTGCTCACGTTACGACAGTAGATACAATACAGTAGATATGAAGGGCTCATTCTAAGCTAACGAAAACACAACGATTCTTAGTTTCAGCTGATTATACATCAATGAAAACATAGTTCTGAATATTATATTCCATGTCTGCTAATAGATCCCCTGAAATGTTACACACTGTTCCTTTAAACAACTAATCAGCAAAAATCTTTCTCAATTAATTTTCTGTTTCTACATTTAGCCAGTAAATGATAAATTAGTGAGATAAATACACCACCAAACATTATCTTTCATTTCTGGGCAACAAAAGCAAATATGCCTCATCAGATGTTTAACAGTTTTAAAATCATTTAGAGTCCTTTAACGACATGGGAATACCATAAAGAACGGCACAAAACCTCTTTCACTGGAGATCTAGAACTAATAAGATTCAATCTCCAACCTCAACAGGGATACGCTGCTTAACCCACTGCACAAATTAAAGTACTGTAAGCTTATTTCAAACAGGCAAACATCTTTATTCCGCTGAGCTTTGCTAGAGAACGGAAACAAGGCAGCAGTAACAATAATAAAAGACCTATTTAAATTTCTGTTTTATAGGCGTTCCTCAGAGCAAACGCAGCACTGCAGAGCATCTTAATCTGCAGAGATGGTGATCATGGGAGACCGACTGAATGGCATTTGCAGAGCTCACCGGATCAAACCTGTACAATTTAAGTGCTGAGGTTTTTTTTTTTTTTTTGTTTTTTTTTGTTTTTTAAAGGACTGGGGAAATTACTGCACTGCACTGCAGCAGAGAGGCAAGAGAGAAAACAGGGTAACTACTCAGGTCAAATAAGTGGCAGATGATTGTGCAAATGAGGAATGTGGAAGAGACGGAACAAAATGGCACCAAACATTCGTTTCTGGGGTCCGAGTGCGATCCAAAGGCTGCGCAGCAGGGAGGGAAGATGCTCCATCATGTAGCAGAAAAGGATACAAATGCCCCAGTAATGAAGAGAGCTTTGAAGACGTGGTGAGGAAACGCCAACAATACGTATCCCATGTAGCTGAAGATGAAAATCTCCCCCAGGAAGTTGAAGACTTCAAAGAGCTGCAAATTATAAAAGGGTTTGAGAGGATCATGAGGGAGAAGGTCATCCCGGATAGGAAGGGGTTCAGTGTGTGTGTGTGTGTGTGTGTGTGTGACTGACTGTGTGGCGGGGTGAAAGTGAAGGACTCGGATCATATCTGAAATGAGTAAACAGGCTTAGATTTGCACAAACACGACAAATCCAGTGTTGATGTTATTCCCTGATCCTTTGAGGTTGTAACTGCAAACATCTCCGGCTTGAGGCCATAATGTGGCACCAGACATGTTTTTGTCATCATTGTCTTGTTAAAGAGTTTTATTTGAAACATGTCGTTTGCGGAAATGTGGAAAGAGCAGATTTCCGGACTAAAAAAGACAGCGAATAACTTGCTCCTTTCCCGTAATACTTCCTGATAAAAGGGATATTACAAGTGAGTCCTACAGTTCCTGTAATGATCCAGGCCATAAAGAGCTTGAATGTCATTTACTGTGGAAGAAAATAGAATTTGAAGCATTTTAAATGGGGCACTTCTGCATAATAAATCAAATATTAATTAAGGTCCTTATGTTGTATCTGGATTAATTTAGAGCAGATGTTATGATTTCATTAATGATTTATTATTTTCTGTTTTAAACCAGCTTCGGTAAAAAGCTATCTAATTGAATAAATGTACCTTTTCCCTTAAGAGTCTCGCATCACAAGGACAAGAGCTGCCACAGAGAGAAATATTTCTCCTACTAGCTATTCAACCAGTGTCTGCATACACTAAATCCCTTTGTCTTGTCCTTTGAGCTGCAGCTGCATGTATAAATCATAAAAATGTAGATAAAGGCATTCTGCCAAGTAAACACACTGCACCATACACATGCATTGAGCCAATCCACTTTATAGGCAAGGCTTCAGCTGTGCTGCACAGCCTTTTAAAAGGCTTTTCTGTGATAAACAGTTAGCTCCACTGTGGCACCGATAATGAATAATAAATGCATATATGAGTATATGTGTGTACTTCTGATTTATTTGCTCCTCTGTGAAGCTTGCCGGTACAGTATGACAGTGCGCTGGCCTCCGTGTGTGCTCAGCCTTTTAAGCAGATAGCTGGAGACTGGCCTCCCACACACACACACACCCACTGGACAACCAGAGCACTAATGGCAATTAATGATTGCTCGCGCACGCATGCAGGACACAAACATTGGCATCAAAAGGCAATGTGAACAAAGTGAGTAGACTGACAAATGCTGTTTGAAAACAACAGTGAAACAGGCCTCAATCATCCTCTGTGAACCCACCTGCTTGGTCCTGGTCCGGCCCTCCGAGGATAGATTGTAGATCGTGTACCTCGCCTGGCTTAAGCCGCAAAACAGCACCGCCACAATACCTGAAAGATAAAAAAAAAACATGCAAGTGAATGAATGAATGAAAATAACCAAATAGTATGGGCAGAAATATGCGTCACCAGGAACTGAATTTGAATAATTTATGCTTGAATTTGAATTTGCTCAACTTGAATAATTGCATTAAAAAAGCTGAATTTGAATCAGAGCTCTCCTCCTGGTGTCCAAGCGGCGGGGAGTGAGATAACGTTAGACAGAGGGACCGCAGGGTGCTGCAGCTTGCTAATTCTTGTCTCATTTGTGGTCTGATAAACAGCAAATTCATCAAATTCAGTGCCTCATATCACTATTTTCAAAGCTACTGTAGCTGTTATATTTCGCCGAGACGGATCTTCCTTTCTGCCACTTTGGATTCAGGATTTAAATCAATAAACAAACGCAGGCTACACGGGTTCGGAGTTCTGTGAATACAAGAACTGAACTTGGAAGTATAGAGAGCTGAATTTTTTAGCGAGGATCAAATACAGTTTCGGGGCAACTGAATTCAGTTTCATAATATTACATTCAGTTTCAAGTTTATTGGAATTCAGTTCCAAACTAATAAATTAAATTTCGTGTTTTCATGCAATTATTCAAAATAACAATAGAAATTCAAATGATGTGATTCAAATTCAGTTTTTTTAATGAAATTATTTAAGTTAAGCAATTCAAATTCAACTATAAATGATTCAAATGCAGGTTCTAGTGATATATTCCTGCCCATAAAATAGCCAATGAAGGATGAAACATCTATGACATCTGTTAGTTCTAGCATCAACATTTTGTTGGAAACGCTCATGGAGGAGTGCTCTATAAACAGGAGGGAGTTAAACAATGTGCTGTATCTAATTAGTACAAAGTATGCAAAATGGCTGATACATGCACTTATTATGTAACCAGGTTGTGTATGTTCGTGTGCTGAATAACACACAGAGCCTTGGGGCCACTCATGTTGAGAATATGCTGTAGGAGGTTCTTCCATCGTAGGAAAATGATTTGTGAAAAGAGCCTTTGTTTGCACACAGTTCAACCCAGCAGTTTTTTGAAATCAAAGCAACTGATCAGAGATAATCCAGTTCAGTTCAAAACTAGGGCTGTCAAAGTTAATGCGAAAATAACACGTTAACGCAAATTTGTTTTAACACCATTCATTTCTTTAACGCATTAACACAACTTGCGATTTTTAGGTTGTAGCGGAGTCATTTTTAAAACTAGAGTGAAGATACCGGTATCATATGCCACTAGAAAAACCTAAGGAATCCATTGGTACAAACCATGTCATACAAGCTTTTTGAGAAGGAGGTTAAATAACACTCCAAATTTCCGCTAAATTTTGGCGAGGAAAAACTGGCATGGCTATTTTCAAAGGGGTCCCTTGACCTCTGACCTCAAGATATGTGAATGACAATGGGTTCTATGGGTACCCATGAGTCTCCCTTTTACAGACATGCCCACTTTATGATAATCACATGCAGTTTGGGGCAAGTCATAGTCAAGTCAGCACACTGATACGCTGACAACTGTTGCTGCTTGAGTTTGCCATGTAATGATTTGAGCATATTTCCACTCCCATTTTGATAAGAGAATTAAATACTTGACAAATCTCCCTTTAAGATAAAAAATGTGTGATTAATTTGCAATTAATCACGATTAACTATGGATAATCATGCGATTGATCGCGATTAAATATTTTAATTGACTGACAGCCCTAGTTCAAAAACATGATTTTCAAATTAAACCCGGAAATGATGATAAAAAATATGAGAACTATTAGCAGAACAATGCATGTAAGCATTTACATAAAAGTCCAAGAATCCATTTGAATCCTCATTTGAGTGCCGCTCCTTCTGCATTTGAGTATGAAGTATGTGACACCAGATCAGGCCGGCCCAACCCAGTATCCACCTATTGTCCTGGTTCCAGTGAAGTCCAGCTGTATAAACAGTATAATCAAAATGTGCTGTCCAACCCAATTCAAGCATCCTCGTGTTTCTGGCCTAAGACATTACTTCCATTTCTTCTCCAGAGACGTGAAGCTCTGGGAATGATAAATGCTCAAGAATGACGTCATCGCTGCAGATCGTGCCAGATGTGGAGGAGCAGAAATTAACAAAAGGCAAAACAAGCAAAAGTAGAGAAGGGAAAAAAAGGCAGCCCTGCAGAGAGAGGAAACAGGGTGGGGGGGGGGAAGAGTGATTAGGGCCCCTGCTGGTAAAGAGGAGGCAGAGAGCTGGAATTTGAAAAGCATAGCATAGAAGGTGGGTTGCTGCCTCACAGGACATGCTTGCTTTGTTGCAGACATCCAATTTCACATTTTTTTGCTCCCTCTACTTTGAGAGAGAATCACAGAAGATGGAAAAAAAAATGTGAAATTACAGTGATGGGGAGCAATAGTTAGAGGACAGAGCTGGCAGTAATAAATACGGCAGCAGAGAAAAGATAGCACCTGTGGTTCAGGCTGCTAAGTGAAGCCAGTCCATTATTCTCTCTTCACCATCCGCCTTCATACCAGGATGTTGACCTGTACCTGCATTATGCTACCTCCAGTAATCCCTGCTCGCAATGTCCTTTCCAGCACTGCTCAACAAAGTCTAATGGCGCATGCCAGATTGGGGCATCTCATTTTGGTTCCATTTGGTTTAGGGCTTCGACATCCTCCTTGGTTTACATAACACTGACAGAGGTAACACATCACCCACCATCCACATAAAGACTCTTGGCAACAGATGAGATGCATCCCATAATAATGAGCAGTTGTGAGGGGCATAAGATTAATGATAGAAGGGCTCCCTGCGAGGCTGAGGGTCATTAGGCACACCCTCACTAAACTCCAGCAATTAACAGAGACAGAAAGAGCCTTGATTACCAAAGGACACCAGGGAGGACTCCCATCGCTCACTGGGTCGCTCGGTATGAGGTGCTGCTTCACCCCAAATGGACCATTAAAGGCCTTTGAACAGAGTACCACTCCGCAGATAAGTTTTTGTACTGTAGGGTGCAATTTTGAACCAAGAACATCGAAGATTGGAATAGGACTCATTTTTAGATTACTGTGACAAAACATCAGCACCAGAATTTGTTTTATAACACTGTAGGTATAGGGCTGTCGCAATAACTGCAATATTGCAATAAAAGCCAACCGCAGGGGATGGCAAGCAACCGGCACAACCGCTATGTGCACGTTATTTCTTTTTTGAATTCTTTGTAATGGGGGTGCCGCGTATTTCCACTATGTTACAAGTGCCAGCAGCATGATGAGGTGCTGGGCATCTATTCTGCGCTGAGTGCTGTATGGTGCTTTTATTTTGAAAAATGTTCAACTTTGAGTAAAACGCTGTGTTTGTCACTGTCACTTTTTTTTACCTCGCCGTCCAATCACAATAGAGGAGGGGCGGGACAAATACCACCATGACCTACCATCACATCCTTCATGTAGGCTACAAATGTTGAACAATAATACATATAAACCGGCGGGTCCGTCTTCTCTGCTTATACGTGCTTCAGCCTTCCCTTCATCCAGAGCAAGTACTCTACTTTGTGCTGACATTTTTACTTATGCGGATATTCCGTATCATAGCAACCAGACTCAACCAAAGTGTCTCAGCTGAAAAAAACATTGCGCCTTGTTGCCTTTCTGTGTTCTGCATTTAACAGTAAACAAGTATTTCACACTTTTGACGCATCTTAAAAAAGGTGGTTGCTAACAAGTGGCTAAATGAGACTACAAAACGTCATCATGCCAACTTGGAAAAATCCAATGCCAATGGAAAAATCCCATTGGCTTTTTGTCAAGGGAACCAGGGTAATACTAACTTCCTTGTTGGCCTACACAAATACGTCATCCCTGCAGCACTCTATTACAGTATTAATACACTACAGGGAAGTTGAATCGGCACTAAACATACCCTAGGCGCTGCATCACACAGTACTGAGACTACACCGCCCTTGGTTGTGCTGCGGTGTGCCTCCCACACTGGGCAGCCCTCAGAGTGGTGTACTTTATAGACAGGGCATCTGGGTCCAATAGGCAAAGGTTACGCTATTTCATTAAAAACATCTTCTCCTCCTCCACAGGCCACAGGGAGTACTGCCAAGTAGGAGAAAGCTGAATGAGTGGAATCCCTCTGACACAATCAGGGCAGGAGGAACAACAACAACACTAATGTGTGCGTATGTACACTACCTTCATATTTCAGAGCTACATTACGACTAGTCGCTGAAGAAATAGATGACGTCAATTTCGAAGGCAGCTGAGCCAAGTAATTGTTTTTTTCCCCAAACACGAGCTGCCCAAGATTCCAGATGATATGAATCACTAAAAAAGCATCTAACAATGTAATAGAAATGCAACCTCCCCTTGGTGATGGATAAAGAAAAGCAAGGTCATGTTCATTTCCAGGAAATCTGTGCAAACAGTAAGGGAAGAATGCTATTATGCTATTATGGCTTGCTGCCTATCTGTGTGATATCTCCAAACTAAAGGTACAAACACGCTCAGACAGAGGAGGGTGGACACCGTTTTAAAATGAGTTATGGGGGTTGAGCCCAGGATGTGATTGGTACCTGCAGTTCCCTGTAGAGAGAGGAGATGGCTTCATGCTTTCTCATCTGTACATTATTGACTCGCTATAACCCCAAGGACTCTCAGAGGGTAACTGTGTATGTAAGGGAAAGGCCTTCTTCTAATGCTGGTGTGGATTTTCATCTGTTCTTGAGCAGGGAATTGTGCAGATGGTCGTGTCTGGACAGCGGACGACGCGCACACATCACATTCCCAGGTTTGCGCAGGGCCAATGGCCATAAAGATGCATCGAAGCAGTAGAGTTCGCCAATCAAAACAGCTGCTTGTGCCACTGATATTGTGGAGGAGCGAGCGAGTCAGCGCATGCAGTTGAGAAAGGGACGCCTGAGGGGAAAAGGGCAGCAGTTCACCGACCGGATTTGTATTCTGTCTGACCGCCACGCTGCCGACAGCACTGACATGGCCACACATACAAACACATGACATATAAGCGCTCACCTGAAAGTCCACAGGCTTCAGCTGAGAGGAAGCTGCTCCAGGACAGCAGGAGGAAGACGGATGTTTCCAGCAGTGGATTCTCACGTAGCCGAGTGAATTTGGTGAGGTGGAAAGAGAGTTAAAGATATACAAGGAGATAATCAAACAGTACGTGACACTTTGCATCAGGCTACAGTTTGCAAATGCAATATAAATTTATGAACGTTGCGGCAGACTGCATGTACCGAAGAGTGCAGTATTTCTCCGTGAACAAAAAGCAACTGCAGAAGCTGCTCACTAAGCCAGGGGATCTGCCATTTAGAGTAACCCACTGGGTCTTAATGAGATCCTTACAGCGAGTTCTCCAACTCGTAGCCAAGTTTACAACCCCACTCCTGCTTTCTCACTGTCCCACATCCCCTCAGGCAAAGCTTCCTAATAAAACATACAGTACATCTTTACAGGTTGGAAGTTCAGTATTTGTGAGAGTCACTAAGTACTGTAAATATTACAATATTAGAACTGCTAATTGTTTACAATTTGCCGCTCTGCATTCCCAACCCCCTTACTGAATACCCTGTTGGCTTACAACAATGAAATCCCCTTCTCAGGTCGGATTGTTTTTGTAATTAACAAGAACAGGTACAGCAAGTAATTAAAAGATACCTGAGCAACTGTACGTCCGACTGAGTCTGAGACAGCACAAACGAGCAGGCTGGTTAGCATCAGCAAAATCCAATAAATGCTCACTTTGTGCTTTGCTCGCACCCAGAGATTAGTCACTGTAAATAAGAGCTGAGCTGTGCCCCCCAAAACCTCTCACGACACATCTTCATTTTTCATCTTAAAGTCTCATAACTAGAAGATCT
The DNA here is from genome assembly GCA_916701665.1 of Sebastiscus tertius. Classification (NCBI taxonomy): domain Eukaryota; kingdom Metazoa; phylum Chordata; class Actinopteri; order Perciformes; family Sebastidae; genus Sebastiscus; species Sebastiscus tertius. Next base: position 74,426 of record CAKAOH010000719.1, on the reverse strand, counting down.
GAGGGAAATGCCGGACAACGGCACGTGTCGAGACGGCATCGGAGGCTGTTGGCTTGATTGACGACCTCTCTGCAGCCATTAAAGTCGCACTTTAGACTTAGCTGCGTGGCTTTTGTTCAGGTGGTACAGTAGGGGTTTGTTAGAGAAGCAATTACCAAGTCGAGGAAGTGGATAGATTGCAGCGGATGCTGAGGTGATAATTGAGTTTGGGGTGCAGAGGCAGAGATGGGAGGGGATGAAAGGATATGAGGGCTGTTATGACTGTGAATATGAAACCCAGGAGGAAGGAGCCGGCAAGCACTCCAAGAAAATAACCGACAGAGAGGAGGAAGGCAAGGGGGTCGAAGGTGTGTCCTGCACCCGTCTGGCTATAGGTGGTGATGCCACTGGAAGACAAATTGACACAACAGACTGAAAAAAAGGGGTTATATGCATGAAAAAAAGAGAGAACAAAAGGAAGGAAATGGCACAATTACAAGTAAATACAAGTGTTACAACGCGTCAACATGGTTTACGGCTCAGAAAAACAAATGCAACCGTCAGAAATATGGCCCACTTGGTTCTTGGTGTGAACCAGTATGCAGCAGCGAGCATAAATTCACATGCTTATTATGCTGAGCTAAGCCTTTAAGTGCAATTTATTGGAGTCACTCCTAAGAATACATGGCCGCCTTTAGAAGTTAAATCCTTCCCTGAAAAACAATCCATTCTGAATTATTCGCCTTGGAGACGTCCCCTAGTAGTTAGTGGGAAACAGGGGAAATACTATTGTTGTTCACAAAGACGGCAGCATCGTGCTTTTCACACCGCTATAAATATTTACTTTGTAGGGGGAAGGGGAGACATCCAGTCATTGAGTGCAAAAGAGGCCCCGCAGGGAGGAGAGAGGGGGGAGAAAAAGAGAGACGGCCTGAGGTGAAGCAAGCAGAGACAGGCACCCATGCGAGTGGCTGATGAAGCTGGCTGCCTTTGTGGAATGACAACATTTCTTTACCCACCACAGACCCTCCCATGTATTCCCCTTGGACTGTTTTAAATGAATGTCAAACCATTGAGTCAGCAAAACAAAGTGAAAGCGGTGGTTGTTGTTGTTGTTGTTGTTGCTTTCTACATTTAATGGGACACAACATCTGATAGCCAGGGTACAACTCACAGACTTTATACTCCAGCTACCGCGAAAATAGTTTGTTGGAGAGCCTTTAAAAATGCCTGATAAATGAACCTGTAATGTGTCTCCACTTTTCATGCTGTCAGGTTGAAATGAGCTAGCACACACCACAACATGCCTTAATCTCCATAGCAAAAAAGGGGAAGAATCAATCAAGCTGTCGCTAATGAGCTCAGCAAGCTGAAGGGGGGAAATCTATTATCCCCTCTGTGAAAATAAAGACTCCAGTTGTGTTAGCGCATTCAATTTGGCTACTAGATCCCTCCTTGGTCAGCGTGACCCTCTAGAGACTGTATCTTCAGGCATCTCTGGCTGTTAACTCCCAGTCAAAAAAATCTCAAGATGTCAACACAGGACCTGGCTGAATGGTGGCTGGGGTCGGGGCTGCTGGAGCAGGAAGTTTAGTGCCTGTGAGAGGGCACATCAGCGTAAGGTTGAGCTGCTCTGGGAGCTTGTTAAAATTCCTGTGCCAGGGCCCCGCGTGGCTCACTAATAAGGGCAAGCTTTGTGTGTGGAGCCAGGGCGACCGGCAGGCTAGCGAGCCAGTCAAGTGACAGGAGATGGCATGAAGGCCGGTCACGCCACTCCAGGAACAAACACGGCACTATCTGACTATTTGTCTGCGAAGACGTGCGGGCTCCCTCCTCTGCACTTCAATGTACACACAGAGAGACGGCATGCCATGGCGTGAACACAACAATCTGCGCGCTCGCCTCCTTTTCTCTCCATCTGCCTGCCTGTCTGGGCCCATTTGTGTGCGATCGGAGAGGGAGATGTCAGAGTGTGCAGGTACTGTACGTCCGTCTGTGTGAGTACAGTATGTAAATATGGACACATATCATATCCCTGACATCTCCCTTCTCCCTATTTTCCGTCTGCCTGCTTGGCCATGAATGTGGACCTGTGTGAGCTCTCTCCCATCTCTGTCTCCATCTCCCAGCTCCCCATCTTGCCATCTGTTAGCATGTCTTCCTGAATGGCTTTGTTTCACTAGCAATGCGTAAATACAGCAGACAATGACAGCAATGTGGGAGCAGGACAAACGTGCATGTTTGAGTGCAATGCTGGAGAAAAAAGTGGAGGGAAAAGAATGAAGCAATTGAGATGCATGAACAAGGCATGACTGCATCATGGCGACTTCACTGAGCTTCCGAGGGGGTTTATGCTGTATTTTGTCTGAATTTGACAGTAGCCGAGTTCGTTAGCTGGGAGCGTGTGTCTCTACCCTGGCAGTGAGTCTCTCCACTGAGTACCTTAATGAGATGCTGACAGTGCCAGGGGCAACTCGCTTACGCAGTCCACTGCATAGCATCTGAGGCGCTCATGCGGTTTTGCCAATCACACCCTTTCCTTAAAGCTGGCAGCATCCATCCAGCCTTCCCCTCGCCCACACATCCACCCCCATAATGCCAACTGGAAAAGACTGAGCTCCCACACAATTAAACCTAGAAATATATTGCTTTCCGAGGGCAGAGAAGAATCCTAAAACGAGGTATTCACTGTGTCAGGACGATGGCCACGGCATCATTCAGGACACTCTCGCCAAACAGCAGGGTGTGCAGATCCAGGTCCACACGCAGCTCTGACAACAGGCCAAGAACTGCAACTAAAGAGAAAAAAAAAACAAGAGTTACTGCTACGGAAGTCTGCAGGAAGCGAAATAACTCCTCTGCTAATCACACAGCAAAAAGTGATGCGGAGTATCACCTTCTCTGCTACAAACAGGGGAATTAATGTTACAGTGCAACAATGAAAGCTGACAGAAAATGTCAGCGCACTGACAGCCCAGGAAAGACGATTTTTGACACTTGGAGCTGCCAGAGTAACTAAACCAAGCAGAGACTTGTTCAGCCCAAGCTGAAGAAAATACACAGTGCTTTTGGAAAAGACAATATTTATGTCTGCAAAGGAAACGGAGCAGAACGAAACGCTATGCTGATCATTGTCCTTTTTATTGACTCATTGAGAATTATTTACATATTTGAAACTGTAATCGCAAACTCAAGATATCTGGAATTTGATGTTTCTCTGTGTGTATGATGAGATTGTCACGCAAATGCACAAGAAAACAAAACATTAATATAAATTATTAGCCTTTGTATGGTATCACTGAATGAATGAACGTCACTGTGTATTATAAAGAAGCACAAATCAAACAATTTGACACTAAATAGCATTTGGGGTCCAGAATCTAAATGCATTAACACATTTTTAAGTGAAGAAAAACCCCAAGCAAAATCTTGCGTGTGTGACTGTATATTTTACTATGGTATTTCCTGGGGTCATGACATGGAAATCTTTGATTTGCTGGCAGCAGTAGCAACGGCAGATATTGCAAATCATCCGAGTAAAGTAAATAACCGAATTGCTCTATATGATTTGCATACATTTGACTGTTGGTAATTACCGGCTGTTACATTTCCTTATTGTTAGCACTGCAGGTGTTTCTGTTTCATATGTGTTCGTGTTTGTTGAGCATGAATATACCAGGGAGTGTGTTTATTAGGTTGGAGCACTGCTGCAGTTTCCACTATAGACGGAGATAACGACTAGGATTCTGGGAGTCTTGAGAGGATGCTGGTGGGAGAAGGGGGAGATTAGAGCTAAGATGCTGCGGCTGATTAAAACATCCAAAAGGAGCCAATTACAGTCTAATGTAGGGGAACTACAGGCAGAGCGCTCCATGCTTTAAATAATGTAACATTCACTCACTGCTCAGCAACACAAAGAATTCCTCCCCACATAATTCAGTTTCCTGTGGACATGGACGTTTACACAGACAGCACCTGCAGTTGTGTTTGTATCACATATGTTTGAGTGGAATGCATAAATGGTACCGTTTACAGCAAATCTAACACAGAGCAGAGACACAGTGAAGACTTGGAGTGGGAAAGCTAATGCAGAAGTACTTTAAACTTGCATTTTTTTTCTAACAGCCAGCAGGAGGCGACTCCTCTGGTTGCAAAAAGAAGTCTGCAAAGTTGGACTTGTATCCTAGTTTCCATCTAGCTTAGGAAATGTAAGTTTCCCAGAGCTGAGAGAAGAATGGATGTCTAGTAATAGGTCAAAGGCAGTTGGGCTTGCTGTAAGTCTCATCTGTTTCACCAGAACTGATGACTGGGATTGAGTTCCCAGCATTTACTGTAACCTCTATATATGACTCAACTCTTATGTGATATCATGGTGTGAATCATCTACAGAGGTGCAAGTACCAGCACGTACCCTCACCGGACGTTTGTGGGTGTGGTACACATTTCCATCGTAACAGTGAGCTCCACCAATCAGACATGTCGCTGTTACACTTGGGATTGTGGTTTGCATAGTACTTCTCCATGACATTGTGAAGAAAACAAGGTTGATTTGCAACTACCAACATCACAGGACACACTGCATTTTGTTTTACACAGTTACTTTGGTTGTTCCACCGTCCGCCATTTCCGCTACTGGGGATAATAATTGCAAAGAACTTACACTGGTAACTGGGGATAGCTACCGGTAGCTACCAGGAAAAACAAAAGCGCTATCCTCTTCCTGTTTTGGTGGCGCAATGGTTGACACATTTTTATTTGTGCTATAAATCGAGCCTTCATTTTCCTGGGAGATTGTACTCGGCTTATAGGGAACCAGTCTAAACGCTGATGGTGTCATTATTCTACTGCCATTACATTGTGCAATCAACATTTATTTAAAAACGTGTTTATTGACCCTTTAATGAAGATACAACTTGCATCCCACGTCATGTGTAGAAAAGCTATTTCTCCGATCATTTATGATGAAATTCAAATTTTGTGGTGAAAAATACAAACAACTTATTACTCACTTGTTTATACAGCTGAGTCTCTCAACACACTGCATCTGCTTAGAGGAATATGAGCTGAACTCCACGGTGAGTTCACCAACAGTAAACATCAAGTGGAGGATGCTGAGCATATGAATGAGCGCATGCACACACACACACACACACACACACACACACAAACACAACATGCTCGGCGGCACCGCAGGGCGGCGAAGTGTTGACACTGAGTGACAAGGAGAATACTGACATTGACGAGGCGGTGACGTGCCTGTCAGCTCAGGACTTCGTGACACCTCAAGTGTCTCCTGCAAGATATCGGCTATAGCATTGTTGGCTCTATGTTTACTGATACAGTAGATCGGATTACATTAGATTAGATTAGATTACAATATACCACGCTGGATAGATAGATGGACACATAGATAGATGGACAGATATATAGACAGATAAATACAGTAGTGCTGTCATAAGTCCTTATTGTATCTGCCACAAGAGAAACCAGGCTGAGTTTCAAACAAGCAAAACAAAATTATCATATAACAAAAACAATGTCAGATATGGAGAGAGACAACACAGATGCACACGCACACATTTATGAGGGTATAGGCATGGACAGGAAAACAGAAACTCAGAGCGGTGCCATTCTGAAGGCCAGGCAATATAATATTCAAAACAATAACAGCTCCCGGTAGATTAATATCCCACCTGTTGAGACCAAGATGCAAAAACAATCCTATGAATTAGTTTGAAGGAAATTTGTGATATGAATGATGAGTATGCTCCGATAGCTGCCCTGTACTGAACACCAGGCCAGGCCAGTGAGGGCATCACAGCCAGTATACGACCAGACTGATAATAAGAGCAGTGGCAAGAGAGCAGCCTCAGGACTTGTTTTGACATATCAGGCTCTTTGGTCTTTGACAGGTTTAAAGCTCTTCCTGGTTGGGGAGAATCCTTTATCTGGAGAGGCTGAGGTAGGCCCTGGAGTCATGATCGTTCCATCTCCCTGCTCCCATAATGCCTTGCTGATGACAGCATGTCGTGCACTACTCACACTGCAAGACGGATAAAAAAATAAATAAGATAGAGCCCGCCCCACACACACACACACACACACACGCGCGCTCGCTGGTGCTGGTTGGCTGTGTTGTCATGGCAACCCCATCCTACAGCTGTCAAGTGTTCATCAGTTTCCACAGCAACACCATAAGGTGGAGAGAGTAGGCAATTATTTCAGACATAATACAGTTGAAAGGGTCGAATGGAAGCCTTATTAGGTCAAATTACCCTGCTGCAGAGGTTTAACGGAGGCAAAGCTCATGGCCAGCTCAGTCAGAGAGCGTGGGATTTGGCCGCTGATTTGAACAAATTAGGCAGATATAATATTGAAAGTGAAGCATTAGGGAGGACATAACGGTCAACAGGGAATTACTATAATCTCACTAGATCCGGGTAAAAAGTGCTCAATTTTGTAGGCATTGACAAGTGCACAAACAGAGGTCACAAGACTGCAGCCGGAAAAGTCTTTCATACAGTTTGAAAGCAAGTTGAAGCACTTTATAATTAGTAGTTTTCCAGTTTTGGTTTTATTTACTCTCAATCTCAAAGTCGTTTCTTTGGATGTCGGCATGAAGTATTTTTAAAATCTCTCAAAAAGGCAGATTAGCTTAAAAGCTTTTTTAATTAGAGACCTTCTGAAATGTAAGATATCAAAGAGCGTACCACTGTACATGCTGGTCTTTCTCTAGTTATTGGTACCAGTCTTGCACCATAAATCTATGACTTATGAGATTTTAAAGGTGCAGTGTGTAGGATTTGGCGGCATCTAGTGGTGAGGTTGCAGATTGCAACCAACTTAAACTTCTACCATGTACAAGCATGAGAACTACGGTGGCCGACACGAAAATTTGAATACTCAAATGTCTGTTATCTAGAGCCAGTGTTTGGTTTGTCCGTTCTGGGATACCGTAGAAACACGGTGGCTGGCTCCGTGAAGAGGACCCGCTCTCTATGTAGATATAAACGGCTCGTTCTAAGGTAACGAGAAAACAACAATTTTTATTTTCAGGTGATTATACACTAAAGAAAACATGTGTGACACAAATGTCACACACTGTTCCTTTAAGAGTTAATGAAGGATGACTTAATATTGACAGCTAAGGTGTTTTGGGGATATATAGACAAACCTATACACTACTGGTGACCAGTTTCTGTTTTCACAATGGTAAACAGTTGCAGTGGCCTAATAAAACAAACAGGCAGATCATGAGAATATGACAGCACTAGGATTGACTTCCTTACTCTGTTGAAATCTTACAGCACATCACATTCCTTCTTCTTTGTCCATGTTTAAGCCTATTATATTTTGATATTTAGGGCATATGTGCTTAGTAAAAAGTCACTGTGGCCCGTCTCTGTTTTCATTTCCGCCTAAATGTTCTGTTGCTACTGCTCTGCTGTAATACAAATCCTTAGTTCTGTGTATAAGGTTGTCACATTGCTGGTAAGTCAAGTCATGTGTATATAGAGTATACAACTGTGTATAAATGTGTTTTCAATATTCACTTTAAACCTTGGTAGTTACTGCTAACATCTGGCCCGGTACTGCAGATGTAAACAAGTAATTTCCGGCTCTGTCATCATTTCCAGCTCTGACATATGAAGAGAAATATGTATGTGCGGTGTCCATGTTGAGAGAACTCCTGAAAAAGGAAATAAATAAATAAATAAATACAAACACAAAGATGAAAGGAAAAACTGCAGCGCCCCCCCCACCACCACCTCCCAAAAAAAGCCTTTCCTTTGAGAAGTTAAGTGAGGGTTTCGCCGACCTTTTGTAACCATCCCCGAGGCTGGAGGATGCAACGCAGCAGGCGTTCCACTTTGTGACCTGAACCATGTGTCTTATTCGGAGTCTGAGAAGAACAGGTTTCATGGCTACAGAGCTTTGGAGGAATTGTATAAAACCAATAATTTAAAAATCAATAGATGCACGCTGAAAGGAACAAATACGTACATGCTAGAGACATTTGTGTTTCAAGAATTACATATTTTCAAATAGAGATAATACAGACTTAAAAAGGCTTTTACTCATTGGTTGTCTCTACTGTCAACAAGCGGATTAATAAAATCCACAACTGCTCAGGTAGCTTCTTGGCCATCCATTACAAGAGACTGTAAACCACTGCGAAAGGAATGTAAACATGCAGATGCTGTTCACAGCTGTATCTACTTTTAGATCTGTTGGTGCCTTTACAAGTTTCACTCGTTTTCTCTACCCGCTTAATCTTTTGAACCATCAGCAGGAGCTGGAGTCTATCCCTCGCTCATATAGGGGCCATAGACTCACACTGACATTGATTTAGAGTCTCCAAACCACCTGTCCAGCATCATGTCTTTGGAATATGAGAAGCAATCAGGGCCATAGCAAGGATTATAGAAATTATGAATCCAAATCCCCTCCTACGCCACCTAACCCGCCAAAGAAATGTTTGACAATAGCAAAAAATATATATAATATACATCTCCCTAAATAATGGTTTGAATACAGCTTGGAAGAATCCTCCACACCGCTAAAAATATAATTTTGAGGGAGGAATACTAGTCATATTTTAATATATTGGGCTTCATGCAAGAACATTTTTCTACTCTTATCTTAACTTTCTCTTACTTTGTTAGGTACCGCGGGAACTTATGAGTGTGCCACGTCAGATAACTTCAGATAACCGCGTAAATGACCTGTGTAAACATGATGAATGTCACCTGTGCCTCGATGATACCATATAAGGCTATACGCGTCCCACCCCATTTATCTGTCTCTGCCAATATATCAGCCCACTGCCTAAAAACACACTTCCAAGGGACTGACGTGCATCCAAAAGAAGTCAGCCATCTGTTGACCTTATTACTATATATGCAAGGACAAATGAACCTTCAATTAGTGAATTCCATTAGTGAAAAACGTAGGTTTGGATGGATAACAGCAGACTGATTGCACATGACTCCGACGACAGGTCTGGACCACTCATAGCTGTGTTTGTACCTAATAGAAAATTCAAGTTCAAGTTCTCCTAAATCACTCGTACAAGCCACTTAGGAAGGAATCTGTTCATACGAGTGGTTTTTGCATGAAGCCCATTGTCTCTAAAAGCAATCATTCTTATCAGCCTTAAAAAGCCCACTATGTGTAATCTGTCTGTCTGTTTTTGTAAAATGTGAACTCCTCAGGTCATTAAAACCTCCAAATCTCCCAGAAACAACAGAGAGATGACATTAGTGTCTTAGTCGCAACCCTAAATCAGCATCCGAAAAATATATTACTCGAAATGGCAACATCCCCAGATGCCTTACTATTTGCTATCTGCTGCTCTCAGAGGAAGCTTTCACAGATTCATTATAGCTGCGATGGGAGCCTGGTCCTATCAAATCTCTCTGTTATATTCCATAGTCCAGTGAAAGCGGAGCGGCAAATAAATCGGTCTTCCATTTCACTCAAAGCGGTGAGCCTGTGATGACTTTCAACCGTGTTCTCAAGATCTCCATCATTTCAGTTAGTACGTGACATAGTTGCACCGGCACAATGAGTCATCGACACAACCAGAGAGCTGTCACACAAGGGTTATGACATCGGGAAAAAAAAAGTCTCATTACTCAACACTAAATTGCTCTGAGAATCATTCTGTGTATGTGTGTGTATGTGTGTGTGTGAAAATAAGTCCGTGCCTATTTCTGGAGTGTTTTGTTGCTTTGAATGCAAACGTACAAAGGAGGAAAATGGACGGGGACATTTTTTAATGGCTCCCTTTCAGAATTTGGACAGAGCGAGATGGAGAAAGCCAAGGGGTCTTGGTGTTTGGGCCATCGATGCGTTGCGGTGTGATTCTAATCAAAGTGACGAGGGCGCCGGGGTCGCCGGGGGATGAGCACAGCACGGCACGGGAGAATAATGTCAGCCAGACTGACGGCAATCTACAGCTCCTCTTTGACACTCACCCGGATCAACCACTTATTGGTATAAATAATTCAATACCATATGAGGGCATCAACATTACCACTGTCGCAGCGTCGTGGGATGCCTTATGACATCCCACTTGACTGCTCTTGGAGAACACTGCTTATATTGTGTTTCCACTTAGGAAAAAGGTGCACTGAATTCAAAAGCAGTTGCGTCGACTGGGAGGGCATTGTGACTTTGATCATACATTTCGGTTTGGCTATCAATCTCTGTTATCTGTCACTGTGCAATGCACAGGCAAAGAATAGGATGGTTATGCATAAAGCAAGAAGGGTGTTTTACTGAGGTTGAGATACATGTGTATTAAAAGAGTTGACATACAGTAGATATCCAAAGTGGAGTAGCTTGTTAAATCTTACTTTAACATACGTTTACACCTGATAGTAGCATGTGTGCAATATGAGTGCAGAGGTGTGAAAGTGCAGCATGAGCCAGGTTTGACCTTTTTAAACATCTCACATGTTTTCTGATACTGCAGAGAACTACATGACTCCGCTGTACCAATTCGAAACCGAGAAACTGCAGAAACGAGAGATCTATCTGCTTTCTGCTTGAACAGTCTGAACACGTTATGCCACTTTGATATTTTTTTGACGTGGTGTTTTTTTTTTCTCCTTTAACTCATTTGTATGTGTTTACCTAAGGCAAATCCCTGTGATGTGTCTATTACACATTCACTGCGAGCAAGTGCCAAACATTCCTCAGAATATTTTTTTTTGCTTGTGATGTAAAGTAATAAAGTGTAGAGTAGAATTGCACGAGAGCTATATATGTGTATAAAACCAGTGTTAAAATCTATGTTGCCACTAGAAGTAATAAGAGTTACTAGGATTTTGCGGTATGACAGTATATACAGTGCGATGGTAGAAATGTGTCAATACCGATTTGGCAATACCATTTCCACCACGGTAGCGAATCCCGCGTGATTTCGCTGCCTCACAAGGTAACGTGATTTGGGCAGACACAGAGGAGGAGAGTGAAGTTGTAAATACAGAGCAGGAAGAGGCAACTCTGGGTGCATGATTACCAGACATATGCACACTTTAGTTTGTTTTGACAGTGTTTTGTCTGCTTTTTGAAAATGAAAGATGAGCAAATGCTGCAAATAGGTCAAGTAGTTTTTTCTTTTGGTGTACCCTTCAGACTCGTATTTATTTGCATCTGTTAACCTTAAAAACCTGTAACACTGAAATGATTGTTCTCAGGAACCTTCCACTTTGAAAGGATTTTAGTTTTACCTTTTTGAGTCTCTTGTTTTTAACTCAAGTGTTGTCTCATGTGAAGCAGTTGTTTTTGTTTGTATGGAATTTCCAAATGAAAGAAGAAAATAATCAAATGTGATGAAGTAAGGTTATTTCAAACCATTTCTTAATTGAATTTACAGAAAAATTACCGTATTGCGATATATACCATTACCGTGATATAAAATTACTAGGGCTGTCAAAGGTAACGCAATAATAACACGTTAACGCAAATTCGTTTTAATGCCCAGAATTTCTTTAATGTATTAACGCAACTTGTTTTGTATTTTTAGGTTTAAAGCTGTTGCGAAGGCTAAATAACGCTCCAAACTTATGCTAAATTTTAGGCGAGGAAAACTGGCATGGTCATTTTCAAAGGGGTCCCTTGACCTCTGACCTCAAGATATGTGAATGAAAATGGGTTCTATGGGTACCCACGAGTCTCCTCTTTACAGGTATGCCCACTTTATGATAATCACATGCAGTTTGGGGCAAGTCATAGTCAAGTCAGCACACTGACACACTGACAGCTGTTGTTGCCTGTTGGGCTTGAATTTGCCTTGTTATGATTAGAGCATATTTTAGAGCCCTAAAAAATACATATATCGTGACAGAAGGTTTTGTCCATATCGCCCATCCCCTAAGAGTAACTGAAGGAGTTCCTTTATAAGGCCAACTACCTGGGTCAGTGGCTGACATAATGGCACCAAACAGGAGGCAATCAGTGAGGAAGAAGTCTCCATCTGCTGCTTGGCCCAACAGCACCATCAGTCTGGTGAAGCCGTAGACGCAGGCCCTGGGATAGAGGACAAACAGACAGAAGGACACACAGTGAGGTCATCAGGGAGCAGCCAGACAGAGTAGGCCTATCAGTCATCCCTCTAACCGCAGCAGGGCTTCCCCCAGAGTAGTCTGGGTAATGGGGCCAGATGCTACCAGCAGGTGAGTTGACCCGTTTCCAGGCAGTGGCGGCTTAGAGCAGGTGGACACACAAAGCTGCGACTACTCTGGGTAGCATTAAATTTAACCACATTTACTGGTATATGTGTGTGTGTGGATCTACATTGCCCTCCCTTCCAATCCCACCTGCATAATACACACACACAAATCCTCTTGTTAGACACCTCACCTCAGCACCTATCCATCTTCACCGCGGCATCCTTTTATGGCAGTATTATAAATACCCAGACGTAATAAAAGGGCACCAGAATTATGAGTATGCGTGTTTGTGTGAGCACAGACTCACCCGAAAGACTAAAAACCACGAGGAGAGTTTGTGAAGGGCATTGTGACAGAAATAAAACAGAAACAGTATTTTTTATCCGCTCTGGGGCCTGGCAATAAAACAAATCTAAAATCTAACTGTCCCAGAATGCACCATTGTATGCCCTCGCTTATGAAAAATACCAGACTATTACTGAGCAAAAACTTGCTGCAAAAACACCGCAGTCCAGCTCTTGACTGGTAAATGATGTGCGTTAAGAACTAATCCTGTTACTGTGAAGCATCCCATAATAATCAGTGTGCCAGCATGTCCTCTGGGGGAACCTTTCTGTCCGTCGGCATAACTCGGTTACCATGGTAACGACACACGACCTGCCCCCAAGGCCCGGGATTTAAAGCAATGCCCTCAGGTCGAGCAGCTAAGCTGTCTTATTCATGTATCTTTAAGGGAGATTTTGAAGTTGTGGGAATGACGTGCATTGTGTGCGTGTGTGTGTGTGTGTGTGTGCGTGCGTATGTGCGTGCGTGTGTGTGTGTGAGAGGGATACAGCTGCAGTACGAGAGAGTGAGACAGGCTCACCCAGACAGAGAAAGAGAGGAAGTGGATGTACTTTTGTCAGTTGAGTCATTAAGGTTCACTCACTCCCATGAGACTCTGTTTTCCCCATAGGATACTGCCGACTCACTAACAAGCGACAGGATTGGTCGGGTCTGGTGCCTTAACATCAGAGAATGTGCACGTGACCCAACATGTCAGACCGTGCCCTGCTTCCCAGGGGAACGGGGGAGAGTTTGACAAAAGGCGTTCCTGGGGGAAGAACTAATGTATGGAAGAAAGAAGTAAGAGAAGCGAAGAAAGACAACATCTTTAAACTGGGTTTAAGGAGGTCGGAGAGGCCCATGGGCTATAATGTCTAGAAGGCATGACCTTTCCTATGCATCTAAAACACTGTGAACAATTACATGATTATATGACAGTGGAAATAATGCCATGAATGAACAACAAGCACACTTATGACAAATATGACTTGATAACATATTGACATTACATGTTAGAAAAAGAAAGTAATTTAAAACATACAAAAGCCACTTTATTAGGTTCTCCTGTACAATCTAATGCAATACAATACAATAGCTGTCCTGCCATAACATCCATCTTTACATAATGCTCCGTTTTTGGTGGCACTGTCAGAAATGTCAATTATATATATAGTTATATATCTATACTAGACTAGTTGTTAAGTTATCCAAAAGGACAAAGTATTTCTTTCTTTAGCCAGCTAGTCTTTTCTTACAATTATATTTTTTTAATGACAGTATTGTATTTGTATTTGACAGTGATATATTGCCATAACAAAAGTAATTTTGCGTTAAATTATAGAAAATGCAGCTAATTTTATCAATAAAAAAAATACTTTATTTACTACTTACTTTTTAAATTGACTTTCATAAAAATTGTCATTCAAAAACACTTAAAATTAATTTAATTTCTACCATTTCTTTTGTTAAATCACATGTTATATTTCAATAAACAGTTTATTAATTTTATTTTATTATGATTTTCCTGTTATTTTGAAATACATGGAAAAAACTGTAAAATCTATTAGGAAGAATATACATTATATTGAGTGGTGTTTATATTTTTTTTGTCCTCCCCATTCATGAAGGGAGGCCAGAATATTTTAAACACCTCTCAATATAATGCAGTGCAGTATAAGACCATCACTAACTATGACCTTCATGGTAAAACATATAATTTAATTGACACTTCTATGAAAGTGTCAACAAAAATACTGAGCATTATAGGCAACACAGAGTAAAAGTTGACTTTATGGCCTATTGGATTTCATTAGATGGTATATATAATAAAGTGTCCACTGAGTGTATATTTATGTGGGTGATAAAACACATTTATTGTTTTGAGTGAAAACCTTGTATCTCCAAAATGTCAGAAAGAAAAAAATATATAATAACAATATAATCCTTTGAAAGATTTTCATCAAATCAAGGAGTGTTTTTCTGATCACAGAGGATCCTGGAGTTGTAACAGGAACAACAACAACATCTGGAGTTATGAGGTTTTTATCTCTGTCTTTGTGTGCAGCAAATTAGTGCATCAGAAACAACTGCTTTGCAAAGATCTTGATTTCCACCAAAGTCTGAGAGCGCCATCTAGGGTTGTGAAGCCAGAATAGCAACCCAGTTCCTGTTCCAGTTACTACATGCTAATGCAATGCAGGTTTTGATTATGTGATCATTTTAAGTGTGCTGTTGATGCTCAAATCACAAATTTTGACTTATCATAACAGAAAAAGCTCCACTGTGATTAATAACTCTAAAGTTTAACCCTTTTAGATCACATCCCTGGTCATATTGTGCACCAATTTAACAATATATGAAAAAAAAAAATCTAGTTCTTCGTTTTGTTATATCAAGATCCAATCTTTTCTTCCTGTAAAATATAATATGACGTGCTTAAGTAACCTAGTACCAACCAATTTCAACCAATAATATGACAATATGACATCCATCCATCAATGAATCTGTGCTACATTCTACGCCCCGCCCACTTTTTAGCGGCCCAATCAAATGTGGAGGATTTGATTTAAATCCCTCTTGTCACTGTACACCACTCACATATTCAGTTTCACTTGGGAATACTCTCCGTACCGAAGCTAAAGATGCTCTAACTTCCGTTCCACTGGGACTTTATATTTTTTTTGGCTCTTTCTCATGTCATTCAGTTCCAGGGCCTCGCTATTGTGCATGTTGGCTCACTGTCATAGCTCACTGGGAAACTTGAAACGGAGCAGTAATTAATGTTGCTTAATGTGCTTTTCCTGCTACGACAAAGGTCCATTGTACCACAATGCACTCACAGCTACTCACAGCTGCAAAGAGTTTGAGTCCATTGCAGATGTGACGACACAGCTCCCAAAAGATCGTCCTTAAATCTTTGTAAAAACAGTGAATTACATTGATTTTATGTATTGTATGCAAATTACAGAAACATTACACCATGACAATTAGTGTTTAGTATAAGCTGTATACTAATATTATGCAGTTATGAACTGGGACATAGCATATGGATTTAGAAATGGCACAATACAGAGGTAACTTTTTAAAAATGTATTTAATTTGACTGAAAATGAGCAACAGAAATAATTAAAATTAGCACAATTACAATTCATCATGATCAAAACATTAATACATATGTACTGTACATGACAATACAGTAAATACAAGACTGTTGCATATGATTACATTTCTAGACTTTTAGTTTCTACATCTAATATTTCTTAATGTCATGTTATATCCCTGACTAAGTCTCTTGTATTTTATAAGTAAATTAGAATGTGATCAATGAACCAAACCAAAAAAAACATTAGTGCTATAATCAGTTAATTGTTTTAGATTATGCACTGTGAACTATGTGAAAAGCCACTGTTTTCAGGACATTATCCGATATCCAGTACCTCTGCTGACCTTAGACTCAACTTGACAAAATAAAAAAAGACTTGCAACTTCACTTAGACTTGAGACTTTTGACCTGAAAATACTTGAAACCCTCCCCCAAGCCCAAAGATTAAAAAGTGTTATTTAAAAAGTGAGTGCGCTAAGACGATCAGCTGCTCGATACCAGAGTTAACTCCCAACACTGTTGAAGAAGTTGGGTTTATTTACTTTTTGAGAGATCCTTTTTTTTCCCTATTGATTTGTTTGGGAAGAGGATTTACTCGTTGGGTGAAAAAACTGAGCAAACTGAATTTCTATCTTTTGTTGTTTATTACTGAATCCCAGAAGAGTTGTGTTTATTTGTTGAAGTCTGGACTCTTTATTTTTGGTGAATATTATTGAGACTTATCTTACACTTGATCAGTGGTGCAGTGGAGGCTGTACGCAGGTATACGGGGTTAACCCACCTCTTTTTCTGGCGGTTTACAGTATACCCACCTATCAGCCAAAAAGCCGTTGAAATATATAAGAGAATATATCAACTTCCACCTCTGTAACCTACCCATTTACCTAGCAGTACACCCACCTCATTATCAACCACTACACCACTGCACTCCCCACATCCACTTTGTTTAAACCAATCCGACAGCATCCAATCAAGTTGCAGGAGAAATTGGTGAAGAACGCATTATGACTTGTTAAGAACTCGTGGGTTATAGTATTCTTGATATGTTCATTTGTGTGAATGAACAAAAAAAAAAAATGCTTACCCTATAGTCACACAGCTGATTATGGTTCCCAGAAACGCAAAGGTCACAACAGATCCAAGATTCTTAATGAATTGTTTCTAGAACAGAAATTAAAATGAACACCAATTAGTAACATCAAACAAACAGGCCAACAATATGCAACACAATTACTTAAACCCCAGCAGCACATACTATCAGGCAGGAGCATCCATACAACAGGAGCAGTCCTTTGATGATGTCTTTTTCCCCTACACTCTGAGGCATGTCAGGGCAGCAGTCTCACCTGATTAAGGGTGTAAGCTCCATAGAAGATGATGGGTGGCAGGAACAGATTGAACAGGACCTCGGGATCAAAGGTCTCCTGTAAAAGACAGAGCTGTTGTGTTGGTGACTGACAGGCCTCCGTGGGGAGCAAGAGGACTCCGTTTACTGAATGTGACTGACTGACTGACTGACAGATTTTACACACACACACAACGTTCACTTCAGCAGCTCTGTTTTGGCAGATAGGCAGCAGGTTATTTTTTCTTTTTGAATCCCAATGTCACAATAGTCTCCAGGTACCACGGCAATCTTATCTGTCCTCTCTTTCTAAAAATAAAAAAAATATGGCATATTGCTAATAGGAAAGAAACGTGACATTCCAGGTTTATATTTTTTTTTATTGTTCCCACCTATGAACAGTGCAGTTGGAAGTATTAAAATGGTACCACTGCACAGAGTTAGCTACCAAAGAGTACGCTCCAAATACAAAAATCATCATTTTAATCATCATCACAAATATTAGCCATGTTACTGAGTGTTTAAATGCTGTGTTACGAAATGCTAGAATATTCTTTTCATAACACTATGCATTACCTTCTCTTTCGATCATGATTATTATTATTTTAATGTATTTCAATTTATTTTCCACTCAATTGCTATTACTATCATTATTATTATTATTATAATTATTATAATTATTATTATCATCATCATCATCATCATCATCATCATCATTATTATTATTATCATCATCGCCATCATCATCATTATTATTAGCAGTAGTATTATTGTATTCTATTATTGTTAGGAAAATAAAATAAAATTAATAAATAAAATAAAATAAAATAAAAGCAAGGGAAAACAGCCAATTATTATTATTATTATTTTATTTTTATTAATTGTTTTATTATTATAATTATTATTATTATATTTTGGCTGTTTCCCCTTGCTTTTATTTTATTTTATTTTTTCATTTTCTCTTCCTTTTCTTCTTTTTATCTATCCATTTATTTATTGTTTTCTTTCCCCCCTAACATAAAAATATTGCTTTTGGATTTATGATTATGTTATGGCATATTCTCTGGCTTATTCATTGATATAGTACAATGAAATGATTGTGTATCTTGGAAACAGTGAGTCAGTAAATAAAAAGTAAAAAAACAAAAACAAAAAAAACAAATTCTTCTCAACAGCAGCAGACTTTGAACCTTCAGTAAGGCCACTAGATGGCTAGATGGTGCATTATTACATCACCTTAGAGCCCGATAATATAATTACTGTGTAGTGCATTAGCATTCAGTCTAAGTGCCCTGACTCAGACTTCCTCAGCTGATTAAAGCAAAGCATAATACGAAGTGAGAAGTCTAACTGGTTGTGTAAGCGTTCGCCATCGAGGCTCCCAGCGTTCATTAGAATGGGAATAAGCGAGTACCATTAGCATAGCCGCAGCACATGTTGAGACAATAGCTGGATTAACATCAAACAGAATCCAAGCTGCAGATCACACCAACCTGCATTACCTCCAACACAAACAGCCAGAGTGCAAGACATTTTTTTTTTAACATACCGTGCACGTTCTCTGTCTGTTTCTCATCCCGGCCAACGTGATGCAATACAACTCGCTCAGAAAGGTAGCCTTTCATGTGTTTCATCCTTGAATCTATTTTATGTCTATTGTGGGTACATTCTGAGGATCAAACGGCAGTGATATTCAATTCAGATCAAAATAGTGCTACCTTTTTCCTGATTCCAACATCCCACAAGGTCTCATCATTTCATTGCTCAAAATTAAATTCCAGTTCAATTAAATTTCAGAGATATGGGGATGATGCTTGCTGAAATATGGGACACTTGAGATTTTGTTTTTTTAAAAGAAACAGACAAGATGTTGAAGCAGCCTGAGTAGCATGAATATTTGGACAAATGAAAACAGGCCTGCCTCTGTAAATGTCCTTTATTAACATTTACACGTGTGTGTGTGGATACGTGGAAGATTGCGTTCTTTTAATTATCATTTCAGATGCTGGAAAGCCCCCATATAGAGTTTGGAGAGTCACAATGCTTTCTCAGTAATTCACACTTGAAATGGTTGCCAGAGCTACAAATTGCTCCAATCTTTCTGCCACCATCACTCAGCTCAATATAAATTACTTTTTTTTTTTGCGGCTGCAATTACCCACACAGCACAATATACATGTATTTCTTTCATCTGTGCAGGCTGTGCATGACAAATACAAAATGGAGACTAATACAGACACTGTAATCAATAAATTATGCATAGTGGTTTTTATTCCAAGGGCCACCTGCACCACACAGTCGAGGATGGAGGTGTGTTGTATACACTAATTGCCTCTTCAGCTGAGCAGCACTAAATTTAATCAGACCACAAACTTTAATGCTTTACTCCCCGGTGGCACATAATGGACTCAGTAATGCAATGAAATTCTTATCTCTCCCTGCTAGGTCCCCATATGTATCAGGCTTAATGGCGTGAAGGCTACACAGAACGGTCCGACCGACGTAATGGCCTTTGTGGTAGCCTCTGCCGGTTTGCTAATGAGACCCCGGCATTCAAAGAGGGCCAAAGAGTCCGAGCCATTAGTGAAGAGTAACACTTTTGCCTGGATGATTTGCAAGGTTCACGGGTCACTTACTCCCTTTCTCTCAGATTGAAAAAAATCGCTCTGAGATTAAGAAATACATTCTCAAATATGCTCATTTCACATCCTCTCATGCTTGATTCGCCATCGTGTGGCTCCCTGGCTCATTGGTTGGTTTCTTTGATACGACAAATCTCCCTGAAAGCGCCGCTAACATATGAAAGCGTGCCAGAAAACAGTAATAATACTAATAGCAACCAGAGGCCCATGTCAAGGCTTAGGCTCTTCTACTTAGCAGTGATATTAGAGTCTCTGACTAATTCCTTTTAAACAAATTACTGCTATGAGTAGTTTGCAGCACTCTGGCTTAAAGGGATGTTTTGAAGTAGGGTTGTATGAGGTACTTATTCATAGTCAGTGTATTACCTACAGTAGATGACGGTCGGCACGCCCCCAGTTTGGAGAAGCATACAGGAGCTACCGCGTGGAACCAATGCAATGTGCTGCTGTGGACGAGGTCGGCAGCAAAACGTATTTTAACCACTTAAAAGAAAGGCCCACCTAAAAAAATAAATATCACTTTAAGTGTGCACTATATTTAGAATAGTAATATACAGTATATCACTGCTTCACCTTACTGTGAGACAGCCCTTTCTGACGGGGAACTGAAGTCGTTGTATCCATTTATGCTCTCACCACCAGACTCCATTGGAAAAAGCTGTAATTTTACCTCGCAGAACACAGGAGTTGCTGTTCTACTGCTGCCTCGATTGGTTAGTTTGTTTGTGTTATTGTGTGACTTTGGTGAATCCAAACTAGCCAAAGTACCTCATATAACCCCACTTCAAAACACCCGAACTATCCCTTTAAGGTCCAGTTCTAACATTATTCCTGTTGCACTTTGGTAAAGTGTTTAACAATCCTTGTATGTAGAACTCAAATGAGACCTTCAACATTAAAAAACATAAAGCTCCCTTCTGATTTAAAGTCATAAGTATCTAATACATTTAGTTGAGAACACATTTTTGACTGGATGTTTATTATTTTAGAGATATTCAAGTATTTTGGAAAACGTAACGTTGTCAGTGCAGTTTTCACAACATTAATATACCAATATACTGTATATGATATAATATAATGGCATTTTATATGTATGCAATATACAGTTTAAGTGTCACATAAATTAGTTCTGTTTCCAACATAAAATCTCAAACCTCTGTTTGAGTCAGCAGGGTTCATAAATATAATGGCCCAGCATCAAATCATAAGCAGTAGTGCCTCTCTACTACATTATGAAAACATTGTTAATATACAGTAGGTGCAGCATTTTGTGATTTGGAATAATGTTCTCACAGTATCATAGCTCCCTCCACTTTATAATAGGTGGTAGATATTCACATCCATTATTGAGTTCAGTGTCGCAGGTTGAGATGGCCACCTCTATCTAAGCGGAAAAAGCTGCAGTGTCTGTTGAGGTTACCCAACTATTTCACATCTTTCCTGCCGTGCAGAGCAAACCGGCCACCAATATCACTTGCAAGAGTATCTCATTATGGGAACTGTGCATGTAAACACACAAAATGTCTTGAGAGGAACCCAAATTTGTGTTTTCTCATTGTATTCACAGTTTATGTTTGCAGTTGTTGGCAGGAACATAACTGTTAGTATAAAACCTTTTTGTTGTTCTTTGTGTTGCTTTATCTACTCTACTAGAGTGTTTCTGACTGAAGGAGTACAAAAGGCCCAGGACCCCCTGCCCACTAGCAGTATCCAGCAGGGCAGATATGTGTACATCTTTCAAAAGGATTAACCCAGGCAAGGCACCTGGACCTGATGGCATCCCTGGCTGAGCTCTCAAGGTGTGTACGGAGTGCAGAACTGGCAGATGTCTTCACTGACATTTTTTTCAGCCTCTCACTGCTCCAGTCTGTAGTTCCCACATGTTTCAAAAAGACCATCATTGACCCTCTCACACAAAAAGACCAAAGTCCTCTGCCTGGATGACTACGGCCCAGTAGCACCAACCTCCACCATCATGAAGTGCCTCAAGCACTTACTCAAAACCTTCATCACCTCCTCCCTCCCTGGCTCACTGGACCCACTTCAATTTGCATACAGGTCAAATCTACGGACGACGGCATCCCCCTAGCCCTCCACACTGTCCTCTCCCACCTGGACCAGAGGAACACGTATGTGAGAATGCTGTTCATATAGTTCAGTATCATCAGTTCAACACCATCGTGCCCTCCAAGCTTGTCATCAAGCTCAGAGACCTGGAACTCAACACCGCCCTCTGTGATTGGATCCTGAGCTTCCTGAGGGCAGACTCCAGGCTGTGCGGATAGGCACCACCACATTTACCTCCACCGTGTCTCTCTACACCGGAGCCCCTCAGGGCTGCATGCTCAGCCCTCTCCTGCACTCCCTGTTCATGCACAGCTCCAACACCATCATTATCTGTGCTGACGACACAACCGCTGATTACTAGGGAAGCAAAACCAAACGAACTGTTCAATGACGTATAAACCGAAATGTGTGCTTGGTGAACCGTTGCACTATTAAATACAGGCCTGCTAATTATTTGATGAGGTGCCACAGACATAGAAGAAGGCAATTATCTGAACATAGGCCTACTTGACCATTAAAGGGACTCTATGTAAGAATCAGAAATTGCTTGTTAACAGCGACACCTGTGGCGCGCTTGTGCTCGCTCTACATAGACACGAAAGAGCATCGGTCAAAACAGTGAGGCGACACAGGTCAGCTAAAACCACAATATCACTCTATATTTCACCTCTTTGCCAATAATATTGGCTGACCAGACGAAGGTCTCTCCATGAATCGATGCTGATACTGTGTTTTCCTGTTTCAGCCTCCCGACCGTGGTCAGAAGTAACAGGGGAGCCACCGCAGCCCCGGTCGGAGATGACAACGTTACTCGCTCCGGTGCACAATCTATTCACTAAGCAGCAGGAAAGGACACGGGAAACCTCTGTTGGTCTGGAGGAGCTGCAGCATTTATTTCTGCACAAACTTCCACTGTACATTCACTAGATATTCTCAGAGCTAAACTAACTCTTCTGCAGTGTGGAGTGTGAGAGGTGACGAGCGACGAGCGACGTACATGAAACCTGCCTTGGCAGAGGTCTGCACTCTCCGTGTGCCCTTCTAGTATCATGTATAAAATCAGTTTTATGGCCTCATATAATATAGAAATATCATTTATTACTATCAATCAATCTATCTATTTATATATTTTAAAGTTGAAACACATTGGAAATGGTTATGTGTTTATTCTCCCTAATGTGCAAAACAACTGAAACCGAAACTGTGACCCAAAAAAACACAAGACAAACATAACCACGGGCTTGTTGAACCGTTACATCACTACTGATCACTGACAGCGATGAGACAGCCTTCAGAGCGGAGGTCAGAGCCATGACATCTTGGTGCCAAGACAACAACCTCCATCTCAACGTCAGCAGAAATAAGGAGCTGACTGTGGACTACAAGAAGCAACAGAGAGGAGGACACGCATTTGTTATTGGTGCAAAAACAAAACGGCAGTGACTTTACAAGTAGTATAACAATGATAAGAACTGAGGAAAAATAGCCTAGAAAACACTAAGAAAACAACACACCCTCATCTCCATCAATGAAACTACAGTGGAGAGAGTCAGTAGCGTCCTATTCCTCTGAGTTCACATCAGTGAGGACCTGACCTGGACTCACCACATGGACACCATCTCCAAGACATTCTTACTCCTCAGGCTGAGGAGGTTCAACATGGACCCCAGAGTACTATGCAACATCTACACCATCGAGAGGATCCTGAGCGGTTGCATCACTGCCTGGTGTGGCAGTTGCACCGCTCTCAACTGTAAGGATCTACAAAGGGTGGTGAAAACTGCCCAGCACATCACCAGGATGGAGCTGCTCTACACCCCGTGCTGTATGAGACATCTGAGCTCATCACAATTATCACTTCACCTTTAAACCGTCACTTTACCCGTATATATTTTTATTTACTGTTTCACAGCTGTTTACACCTCTTTATTACTTCTCATTGTGCATATACATTTCCTGTTTACCTTCTGTTTATTCATTTGCAATACTGTCTACATAAATTTCGATTACTTTATTTCAATTTCATTTGTTTATATATGTTAGTCTTACATTTTAACTTGCACTACTTCATATCTTAGATTCAGATCTTGCTTTTACTTGCATGATTTTCTTTATATAAATACTTAATGAGCATTGTTGGAGGGTGCCTGAAGCCTATGACTGCTTCTCTGTTGCGCACATGATTAAATAAAGAACTTGAACTTAGAGTCCATGTATGTAGTGTGTTTATTGGTTTCTGTGTTTGTCTTCTAATTCCCCCTTGTCCACGCCACACACCTGAAAATATAATCTCCCCTATCTGCTCCTTAATAAATCCCTAATATAGTTTAAATTGCTCTCTCGCCTTATTTGTCTCTGTACCGCCACTCTACTGATTCCCTAATAACAAACAGACCATGCCTGTAATTTAGAAGAAAACCAACAACTAAGCACCATCAGAGGAGACTATTGATGTAAATACCCGGCATACACAAGGGACAAAATATAGATGTGATCAAAAGGAAAGGCAATGAAGAAAAAAAAATGTTATTTCAGATTAAATAATACAACATCAGAGGATAAGAGAGCATCCTTTACGGTGCAGTTTGTTTTCACGTATTCCCCTCTGCAATATTGACTATACACCAAATGTTTTATTAAGACAAGTTGTTTCACTTTCCATTAGAGGCCAGTTGTGTCACAACCTGCAGCGCCTATTCACATAAATAATTCACTGCTGTAACATGTATTTGAAGCGCAGGTCAAATTGCCATAGTTACCGTATGAGGGGTTGAGACCGTAGGGCATCGATGGTTGATTTTCCCAACACGTCTAAAGCAGTGGAAGCGTGATGTGATGTTAAGCGTCAAGATGCGAGGAGTGCTGTTAAAACCACCACAAACGCACGCAGTTTCCATATCGTTCATGTGTTCTCCCGAGCCATATGACAAGTATCTCACCGTTAACCCCACAAGCATGCCTGCAGAAGAGTACAAACAAGAAAGACAAAGCTGCTGTTATGAAAGCAATGTCAAATATTGTAAAATCAATTAGATGTCAACTATCAAATTAATCTGCAACTATTTTGCTAATCGATTAATCAAGTCAAATTTCTCTGATTCCAGTTTCTTAAATGTGAATATTTTCTGGTTTCTTTACTCTTCTATGACAATAAACTGAATATCCATTTGAGTTGTGGACAAAACAAGACATTTGAGGACATCATCTTGAGCTTTGGGAAACACTGATCGATCACCATATTCTAACATTTTATAGATCAAACAACACATCGATTAATTGAGAAAATAATCAACAGATTAATCGACAATGAAAAACATTGTTAGCTGCAGCCCTAATACAAATAACTATGCAACTGTAGGCTAATGCAAAAAAAGAAGAACTACATGGATATGAAACATGAATCAAGTACATGCTTGCTAGTGAGCCCTTTATAGTTTATGGTATCTGGAACTACCTGGCAATTATTGCACCCTATTTGGTCCAGAGTCCAATGTCATTTATCACCATAAAGCCAACTAACCACCCATATACAAAACTCAATTATATATATCACACCTTTAAGAATATCCTTATCCTTAATTCAGTGGTGGAAGAATTATTCAGATCATTTACTAAAGTAAATGTAGGGACAAATACCACACTGTAAAAATAATCCACTAAGTAAAAGCATGCAAGTATTAAATGAAATGTTCCCTGTCAGTGTTTTACAATAATATATGATGTTTCTGGATAAATATTACTGCTGCATTAATGTGTATGATGCATCTTACTGCTATAGATGTTTATGGTTGTGCTCATTTTAACTCCTTTATATACTGTTGAGTAGTTTAATCTACAGCAATGCATCATATTCTATGAGATCATCACATGTTTGTATTGTTTCTGTACTGTGAAAAACACTCATCTCTAAAAAAGTAAACTTTTCATGAGTTCAGAAAAAGCTTTTTAAGCTTTTTAAAGACTTTATTTAGCTTAAGAAGAAAGAGAATATTCACAACACATAAAGGAACACTTCAAAGTAAAGTAACTAAAGCTGCAGACAGATATACTGGAGTAAAAATACAATATTTACATCTGAGATGTAACTAGTGGAGTAGAAAGAAGTATAAAATAGCAGAAAATGAAAATACTCAATATCTCAAATATGAACTGAAGTAGGCTACAGTACTTGAGTAAATGTACTTAGTTACATTCCACCACTGTGAACAAGGTAAGCTAGATAGCATCACATTGATAGTGGTCTTTGTGCTAATTATGAATTGCCCTGATAAAGATAAATGATAAAAAAGGTGAATAAAACAAAATTAATTAAAGTGGCCACTATTAAGACCCAAAATTGTGACCAAAACTGACTTTATTAAATATATTATTTAAACAGTGAGTTCCGGAAGTGCTGTTAAATAACGGCTTCCGTGCTCTAAATTGGTTATCATCATCTAAAAGGCTACTTACCATAAAACATTGCACCTCCAGTTTCATTTATGAGTCTGTATTTAAACTGTTTTAACTTCCACACACTGAGAATGGTAACAAGTGCCAAGCCAATTGCTACGATTGAAAACAATGTCGCACTATCATGTCTGAGCTTGGCAGTGCCCGACATCTTTCACACTGAAGCTCAGGTCAAACTTGTCGGAAACAACTGTTATTGTATGAGATTGAACTCAGCAGCAACATCCGCATCAGCAGCGCTCCAGTGCCTGTGCTGCCTTCACTGCTGCATGGAAATCTCTGTTTTCTCTTCCACACGTGGTGAAATAGCACCAGGTTTTGTCCCATTTAAAATGAATGAATGAATGAATAAATAAATAAAAACATAAATACATAAATACATACATAAATAGATAAATAGCTAGATAAATAAATAAATAAAAAAGTTACAAATAAAATAAATACATACATACATACATACATACATAAATAAATAAATATATACATAAAAAAATATAAATACAGAAATAAATAAAAACATAAATACATAAATAAATAAATAGATAGATAAATAATTAATAAATAAATAATTAATAAATAAAAAGGTTAGAAACAAAATAAATACATACATACATACTATACATACATACATACATACATACATATATACATACATACATACATACTGCACATACATACACACATACATACATACATGCATACATACATACATACATGCATACATACATATATAAATAAATAAATGAATACATAAATAAATAAATAAATAGATAAATAGATAAAAAGGTTTCGTCCCATTTATGGGAAACAACTAAATTAATTATGTAGTAAAGATATTTTTGTAAGCAGGATTTTATTTTGTATAAATCAAGGTCAAGGTCAAGGAAAACTTATCCCCTCGGGGCAATTTGTTGTACACTCAGCAGTACCACACAGTCATAAAAAAAACAAAAAAAAAACAATAAACACAATAAATAGCCTATTAAAGGCAATAAATACAAAAGGTTACATCATACAACATTACAGGGCAATGTTTAGGAAACCAATGTCAGTCGTAACTGTCATTTTTGTGCTCCGTGATCATATCTTCTTTCTGACATTTTGCCACTATTCTGTCCAGTAGCGTATTATTTGAAAACCAAATTGACCTGGACACATTATGGGGCATCAGCCTTACATTTTTTTAATATTTGTTATGGGCCAATAGGGGTTAAGTATTTTTTTTCCCTCTGAAGTACATTTAAATAATAAAAAATAATCTGGCCAATATGGGCCCCAAGTCTGCAGCCTAGGCCAGCCTATGCATTAATTCACCCCAGGTTGTTATACATATTTATTATTTGTATTTTCTGATGGGACTTATAGGTCTTAAGGAAGGGATGGAATTGGGCCTATATCTTTACTATGCTTTATAATAATTCTGGTATTTCCCAAAGCCCATAAATGCATCATACATTGGATGTCATTCTCCATTGTTCCAGCAGATGGCAGTTAATGCCAACTAATGCTCGTGTAGGAGCCCATTGCTTGCATGAGGCCGGATTGAATCTCCACTCTGTCCCTTAGCTCTAAGTGAATCAGTCAATGGCTTTAATTAGCAGTTACTTAATTGAATTTGTTCACTAGGAATGACTTATTTTGTTCATCAGTTTACTTTTGAATGTTATACAAAAATAATACAAATGTATTAAAAGAAAATTCAATCATACCTAGATATAGCCTATACTGTATGTCAATCAGTGTTGACCCTATAGGCTGTAAAATTAAGCATTTAACATTTAATTAAGCCCACTGTTCCCATTACACTCGATGGTGTATAGATAGATAGATAGATAGATAAATAGATAGATAGATATATAGTAACTTTATTGATCCCGAGGGAAATTCAAGTTTCCAGCATCACAGTTCCATAGTGCAAAACATGTTAGTAAAAAGGCAGTAAAAAAAGTACAAAAAAATATACCAGATATAAAAATACAAGGAGATGAAGAAAACTGTTAAAACTGAATATAGTGCAGGGTACCAGCTGTGATACAGGACTATTAAAAAAGTGAATATGGTGCAGAAGAGACTGTTAAAAATGAGTGTAGTGCAGGGTACCTCCAGTAGCTTAGTCTATGAAACATTATAAGATAAGATAAGATAAGATAAGATAAGATCAGATATTCCTTTATTAGTCCTGCAGTGGGGAAATTTGCAGTGTACAGCAGCAAAGGGGATAGTGCAAAAAACAAGATGCATCAGCTAACACAGTAAAAAAAGAAGAGCTAAACAAAGTGTAACAAAATATTAATCATTTAAATAGAAGGAAGTATAAAATAGGAGCGGAATATACAGTA
Organism: Sebastiscus tertius; assembly: GCA_916701665.1. Taxonomy (NCBI): domain Eukaryota; kingdom Metazoa; phylum Chordata; class Actinopteri; order Perciformes; family Sebastidae; genus Sebastiscus; species Sebastiscus tertius. The sequence continues at coordinate 45,993 of CAKAOH010000719.1, read as the reverse complement.
ATAATATAATATATATAATATAATATATAATATAGAATATATAATAATTGCACAAGTGGAAAATGATATTGCACAGTGAATGAATGAATGAATGAATGAAATTCCACCTGAAAATATCAGGTTATTGTATAGCAACAGTTGCATTGCATTGTCAGCATTTAAAGTTTATTTTTTTTAGATTATGTTAGTCTAGTCTAGAACACGGTAGACATGTTCATTTGATTGTAAAGTGTTGTATATTTATACATATATGTATTATGTTTTACCCCTATCAACAGCTATAACCCCATAATCTAATATATCTTCAATTGTGCAATACTGACTTAACAATACAATAATTTAGTGCAATAATTCACAATAATCTGGTGCACTCTGGCATTAAAACTGCATTTATTTATACAAGATGCATCAGCTAACACAGTAAAAAAGAGATAAACAAAGTGTAACAAAGGACGAGGTAGTATAAAAATAGGAGCAGTATAGACAGTATTGACAATAAACAGACTATTAACAAAATTGCACAAGTGGAAAATGATATTGCATAGTGAGAATGAATGAATGAAGCAACAGTTGCATTGCATTGTGGGCATTTTATAGTTTATTTTTTAGATTATGTTATCTATCAAAGGTTGCTTTTTTGACTGATGGATGCACTGAGAAAAAAATAAATAGAAATTTGTGCAAACTTTTGCTCTGGTGGGCGTTATTCCCAGACAGAGACAATATTAGAATAATCGCCTAGCAACCGCTGCCGCAAACAGACAGCGTGTGTCGTAAAGAGTAAAGAGGGCTGGTGTTGAAAAAGAGTGGAAACAGAACCCATTGTGGTGTTGAGAGAGAGGAGTGAGCTGCTGCTGCCTGGAGAGAGAGAGAGAAGAAGAAGAAGAGAAAGAGGTGACCACAAAGGGGGACTCATGAGACATTACATGGACGTTAACGCACAACGTGGACGCTGCTGTCCTTTGTGAGGAGGACCGCGTCGTCCAGTCGGAAAAGATCCAGTATATGAAGAGTTAAAGACTCCGACATCCCAACTGTTTATTCCAGCAGCTAGCAGGCTAGCTGAGCTACATACCTAGAGGAGAGCTCGACATAGGAAGCCCCGTGTGAGTTTGCTTGATAAGAGAGAGATTTCCGTCGAGCTTTGAAGAAGAGATACATTGTATCAGCTGTGATTGAAAGTATCCGTCTGAGCTGCAACTTTATTATAAGAATGATACAAACTGAGCGCTAAACATTTACTACTACGGACCAGGAGAGGAGAGGAGAGGAGAAAAGTCACACACAGGTTTGTTTCACAGCTTTTTCTTCTTCTTCTTTTTGCAGCTCGTGTTCATGTTGAACTCAGCCTTTAAATAATGTGAATTTAAGGATAAATATGTGCAACCTTGACTTGATTAAGTGACTAATTTAAAGCTTTGCACACCGGCAATATTTGCACTATTTGTTTATATCATGTTTATAGCTTATTTTGTATATATTGTATATTGGTAGAATTTAATTTTTTTTTATTCTTATTTTATTCTAACATTTTTATCTAATCTTTTTGTTATTATACTGTTTAACTTGCACCAACAAAACCAAAGCAAATTCCTAGTGTATACCTCTTAAACCTGGTAATAAACACGATTCTGATTCTGTTTCACACAGATTTTCAGTATATGTAACCTACTAACATGAGAGCATGTTTGACATTTAAAGAGTCACTGCTGCTTCCTCAGAAATGAAGATAAGATACATAGAGTTTTTTATAGAAACAAAGTCTCTTATCAGATGCACCACATCCGCTTAACGGTGACAGGAAGTTCATTATTGCTACTACGTTGCAACTATCTTAAAATAATATCCGTTTAGCATGTTGCCTTCCCTACAATCAGTCCTCTTATCTTTTTAGGTAGTTTTTTCTGTCATTATAGAGAACACTATGTGCACCACTGGTACCTGAATGCAACTTACAAAATAATATAATGCACCAAACTACAATCCCTTAAACCTCTAAATATGTATTCCTTTGGAACATGTTATATTATAGCAACAACACTTGTTTGCAGTAATCACTAAACTGACTTGACTATTAGATTTCTCGCTCTTTGCAAACTTCTGCACCTTGATTTCTTCAAAGACAAATAGATTACCACGACAGTCCGACTGTTTGGTCCAGACAGTCTATAATAAGTCCTAAAGAATGTCTCTTTACAGTCTTTTAGTATGTTACCTGCCCTACAATTAGTCCTCTTATCTTTTTAGGTAGTTTTTTCTGTCATTATAGAGAACAGTATGTGCACCACTGGTACCTGAATGCAATTTACAAAATAATATAATGCACCAAACTACAATCCCTTAAACTTAAAATATGTATTCCTTTTGCCATTTGTATGCAGAACATACTATATTATAGCACTGGTGTCACGATGCATGCATTCATATTTTTGATTTGTTCATTGATAATAGGGCTGCACGATATGAGGAAATAATGATGTTGAATATCGCGATAACGATATTACTTGCAAACAGATATTCAAGTGTCTGCCTTTCTGCTGCTGCAGTATACTGCTAAAATACAAGAAATTGCTTGTTGACTTAAAAAAAAAATGAAAGAAAATGATTTCCAACATTTTTTTTATTTAACAAATTAAACTGAACATAAACCAGTAATAAAAGAATGATGGGAATTTGCTTGAATTAGTTGAAAGCACTTTAAAATGTTCCTGAGTGCAATATCGCAGCATTTTGTGTTTATCGTGCGGTGACGATAAAAAAACCAAAACGATATATTGTGCAGCACCAATTGAAAGCCTTTCTTCAACAATGCATTTGCATTGCTTCCTATTTACTTAGCACTGTAGTTTTAAATATTCAAATGAATGCACCTCAACAGGTCTCCACTTGCCCAGCTTGATTTGTCTTCCTCGTTGGTGTGAGCAAACAGCAGGTTGAGACATCAGACAGACAGGCATTGAAAATGAGAGTGTAATTTGCAATAATCACTAAATTAACTTGACCATTAGAATTTCTCGCTCTTTTCAAACTTCTGCCCTCGATTCCTTCAAAGAAAAAATAGATTACCACAACAGTCCGACTGCTTGGTCCAGACAGTCTGTAATAAGTCCTGAAGAATTTCTCTTTACAGTCTAATGAGTAGAGCGGGCTGCTTAGAATTAATTTTTTCCATAACAGGAGACTAATTGTGGAGCCCTTCTGCAAGGGGGGACTATGAAAACAGACTGATACACTTCAGACTTTCTGCTGGTGGTTGATTTGAATGTTTCACAGCGCTCAGCAGGGGGAACGTCTTGTAATTGTAGCCTAAAAGCTCCCACCGGAGCAGCGGTACATTTTTGTTTTTGACCTCCAAACTCGCCAAAATCGCTCCGATAAAAGCAACTCCTGCAACAGATGGAGCCACATTAGGAGTGACCTTAAATGACATAATAAATGTGCGTCGTGTCAGGTAATCAATTCGATTCCCCTCCCCACACTCCGAACATATTTCCCATTTGTTTAGGCTTGTTTTGACAGCTTATTTTAATCAGTCCGAGTGTAGCTTCACTTAGATGACACGTTTGTTTTGTGCAGTGGCATTAACATGAGATTTAAATGTATCACAACTTTTTTCTACGCTGGCTCGTGTGAAAATGTGCAGCTGTGTTTAAATCATACAAAACAAACACGATTATCATGTTGAAGAATCCAGAGCGAATCCCCCCCCCCCCCTCCTAGTTCGAGTGTGTCCTTCCAAACAGCTGCGTCAGTTTGGCGCAAAGCAGATATAGCATTGATGGTGTCATTAAAACCTCTGCCGTTTGGTACGGGCCAGAGACGAATGGACTAATGTTCACGTGGGGGATGCTGCTAATTGGTGCTTATGTTGTGAGGACTCAATTTCCCATTAGGTGCGCGACTGTTACTGTCATTTGTATCTATCCATCACTGTCTACGTGTTTGCTGTACTGAGGCGATCCGGTGCTGGCTGAATGTTTTTTTGATCAAACATTATTGACTCCCTCGGTCGATAACCTTGGCAACAGTAGTTCCTCTTCTCTCAAGCTAGAGACATTGCAATGGAGGAGGGGGGGGCGGGGGAGGCTTTTTCCGAGCTTTGAGTAGAGCTCGGTGGTAATACCGGCGTTCATGTGTGTGTTTGTGTGCGTCCATTCAGAGATCTGCTGCTCTGTATTCCAGTCATCACTTCTTTCCATTCATTTCCATCACAAGAGCAATAACTCAAAGTTTCTCTCACCTTGCTGTCCATTAGCACCATCGGTTATAACGTTCCTCTCTCTATTTTTCCAACTCCTCCACTGCATCCCGGCCCCCTTTTTTTTTTTTTCAGCACTTCTTCTTTTGCATTTCCAGTGGAATTAATCAAGCGTGTTCATGTGTGGCTTGACTTCATTATATCATAATGAAGTTTAGCCTCAGGTGCAGCGAAGGAAATGGGTTAGCCTGAGAGTAGCCTTGCCCTCGAACACCATTATCTGAAGCCAGCTTTTACACAATGAACTGTGGAGAAGATTATTCAAGACGGAAATTTTCTTTTCAACCCCTTCTTTTCTTATCTGCGTTGTTCCGTCAAAATCTAAGTTTTAATAAAAGTTGAAATATTGGGATATTACGATGTCATCTCCCTCCGTCTCGACCTTTGTCATTCTGTTTTAAGCCAACACGGGGCCCATTGCTTCATCTGGTGCCTTTTCTGTATCAGTAATGAGCCATTTTGTGGCTCTTAACATCTGCCAAACTTGGAACATTTCGAATGCGAGACTCATCTCCCATGCATGAGGAGTCAGGCATCCTTTGATTTGCCCTCTTTTCTTCGCCTCTCTTTCGAAGCGCTCACCGCAGTACTTTGTAGACCGAGAGTACGCTGAGAAACTTTCTTACCCCAGTTTTGGCAAGGGCTGTGTGCGATGAGAGGTAATTTTGGTGCTTACTCCAAACAGGGTTTTTCCTCTCGGTTGGTATCGTGCATCCCTCCTTTCTCGCAGAGGCACCGAGGGGGAGGAACGGAGGAGGGGGAGGTAATCTAAAACATACGTTTTCTGTGGGCACGATGAGGTTTGTCCAAAAGAAAACACTGCTTTAAATTTCACTGCCCTTCTATTCCGGTGGGAAACATCTGTGTTAGAATACCAAAGCATCTGGCTTTAATTTAGAGCTTTAAGTGAACTTTACCCTTGTCAAAAACCTGTACAGGCAACCTTGAGCTCTGTGCAGTCTGCCTTCTTCTCTGTCCATCCTGTTAAATAACCATAGGGTGGCATACAGCAATAGACAGTGAGGGAGTTAAACAAATGGTTTGGCAGGTGAAAAATTCACAAGAAGCCATTACCCAGGGGTGGGAAAAAAAAATCAATTCACCTATGCAATCGATTTTTAATACCAGAATCAATATATTTGCTTCATTTGAGTCTATGCGGAGGTAGAAGGAAGTTACCGCTTTTATTCTTGCAGTCTGAGTAACGTGGCGTCCTATCTGTTCCGTATCCGTCAACCAAAACAATCCACAGCCGTGACATATAGACATCATGGCTAAAGCTGCATGCTAACTCTGTCATGAACAGGAAACGTTCCCGTATTGCGGTAACGTGCGGTCAAGCCAACCGTCACTCTCTCATCGATGTGGTCAAATCGGCCGACGCTACAACTGTAGAGCACCCATATACTGACATTTATGTTGAATGCATTCAAACGGCCCCGATGGAGCTGACCATGGATGTATAAAGAGAACGGAGCTGACGGGAGAGCTAGCAACGGACTTGGAGAAGTTAGCGGAAGTATACACGTGTGACTACGTCCGGTTTTCAAAATAAGGTGTTAGCAAAGGGAACTGTACATGCAAAATATATATTTATGGAAATAAGATGACTGATTGGATTATATTCACTAGAAGTATAGAACATTACATGTCCCTTATACATTAAAAACAAAATACCACTAATTTGTGAGGGATATGTCTTTATTCTTTGATGTTTGGGTTTAATTTAATAAATAATTCCTGACAATGACTGATATATTTGACTTCAGGACATCTCTGAATACATACATGCTGAAAATCAAACATTTTTTTACTGTATTATTTAGATATTTTCCAAATTAAAAGTCCCTAGAAGTGTATGATTCAACTTTTTCCCATGGTCTAGTGTTAAAAAAAGTGAACAAAAATCGCAATAAATCCTAACATCAAATCACAATACTTTTCAAATCACAATAAATAACGAATCGGTACCCAAGTATCGTGATATGTATCGAATCTGGAGATGTATCATCCCAGCTCTATAATTACCACGGAAAAATATGACCATGCGTCCTTCCAATAAAGATTCATGTTTATTCACTCTCATTACTCTGTGTAGCAGCAGCAGGCTATAAAAACTCCAATCTAGTAGCATTTCAATTCTTACACTCTCCTGCTTCATGCTGAACAAAAGTACAGGATCAAGGATAAGCCATCGGTGGCAGATTCGTGCATTTCATTGTCAACATGTTAAGCATTTTAACACCTCGGCTGTCTCTCTTTAAACGAAACGCGGCGTGTGGCTTATACCCTTTTCACTTCAACAATTAGCACGATCATTGACATAATCCAGGTATCGCTGCAAAGGTAATTGAGGCCTAACAGTTTCTCTGGAGAGGAGAAAGAAGCCACGTCTCCTCCCCGTGTTAGCTCGTGCATCTCATTACTCCGCCAGGTCTTGTTCGGGGCTTGCTCCAGACCGCCCTGGCTCTCTTCTCTAAAAAAGGATGAAGGGGTGATCATCTTCTCGGCCTGACTGAGGTTATGTTTTGTCCTCCTTTGAGCCCTTTCGCTGATCCTAGTTAAATCTCTGCTCCCACAATCTCGCAGCCACGTCTGTGCTGCCACTGCCTGCGTTAGATGCTAAATGGCACTTGAATCGAGATCTTATAGCGACGGGATATTCAGTTTTCCCCTCAAGCAATCAGCTCCCTCTCGCTCCCCGTAGTAGAAGACACACGGCACACATCCTTCTGGCAGCTATTGAAGTTGTTGTTTTTGGAGTTCTTCACACAGACTTCCTTTATTTCCCATCTCCGAATCCATCCTCCCTCCCCAATTTAATATCTAGTAGAATTTGAATGAATTTTTCACACTAATAAATTATTGTGTTGGCGTTCTTTTTTTTGCTCATTGTGAATGCGGCGGAGTGGTTACTTGGTTATTGTTCATTTATCAGGCTGGAAGCGTTTCGATGAAGTCAGCTAGATGTGGACCTTCGGTTGCTTTATTTAGCTTGCCCAAAGAAATGCTGTTTCAGACTAAATGCATGAAGAATTATCTTTTTGTACATTTCTTTTTTTTTTTCGCTTCTGAGATCTATGAGTAATGTGGGCATGAAGTAGGATATTCAAAAGGTGTCCTCTGATTAATTCTTAGGCATAAAATAACATTGTGCCGTTTCATTATAATGATAAAATAAATAAATAATGTCTTGGGAAATTGGTGACGCATTACCATTAAGATTTACAGCAGCTATTTAGTTTTATACAGAGTTCAAAGTATGATTTAAAATTGCTTCCATCTAAAAGGCGTAAAGACTCATTATCTCGATCTTATTTATGGTACAGAGAAGAAAAGCATGTGCTCACCGTTGACTCACGTTGCTCAAGTTTAAGATTTACGGTGAGAATATTTTTTCTTTTCCTTAAAGAAATCTATGTGGTGCAGCCGTCTGTAGATCCCCTATTGGTCTATTTTTACATTACTGATGTTGGCCTGATCTGCTCAAAGTATTGCCAGACAGAGGTGTGAGCTAAGAACTAGTGTATTCAGCTTCTTATCTGACACTCCACAGCCGCACATCTCCCACAACCGCTGCTGCTCTCTTGGCCGCCTCGAGCCCCCGTGTCTCTCCACATCTCAGCCGCTTCGATCTGAAAAGCAAAAAACGCGAGGAACCCATCGACACGCACACTAATCACGCCAGCGTGCCCGCTCGTTAGCCGTGCCCTCTCAAGTCAGCTGTCCTAATAGGCATGTCCTAATGAGCTCTAATTGAGGATTGCTAATTTGCATGGCCCGAGTCATTGTCTTCCTTAAAGCGACTTAGAAGACTTACAAGACTCATTGCCAAAGCGCAGATTGGGGGGTCTGACGTGGTTTCACCATGGGCAGACTACGGGGGGCTTGTGAACCCTAGATTGTTGTCTCTTTCTTCCACTCTCAGTTCCCACCATCCCCTTCTCCACTGACATCGATATGCCTAATAGAGGTATTCACAGATTCTCCCTCTCGCCCCCTCAACTACAGACGTTATTTTAGTGACACCAGCCATTTTCAAAGAAACGACTTCAAAGCGTGATTAAAACGAAGCAGGGCAACTCTGATCAAAGGTTAAACTACGCACAGCGTGACTCCCTTCACAATGCAAAGTGAGATTTCTCTATTTGAAGCAGGACGAAGAAATCAAATTGAGATTTCTTTGCTCGGTGTAGCTGTTGAGGTATGCAGACGGCGTGTTATTTTGCTGTGCATCGGAAAAAAGAAAAGTGATGGATACTTCTGTAGCGGCAGAGGAAGGCCCTCTGAGGAATCATCCTCGCAGTGCAGCACATTTTATTTATACGAGGAGAGGATGTTGTACATTTCCTCTTAATTTGATCACTGACACTTTATTTTCCCCTCTCCCGTACTCTTATTTGTCTTTCTTATATTGGGGGAGTATACAAGAAATGATTTCCCAAAGAGAAAGAGGCACAAACAGGCACAGGCGGGTTTATTGCATTGGCTGTGGGCCATCTCATTTCTGCTCAAAAAGTAATGAAATCTCTCAAATGACCCAAACAATTAGAATTTGTCAAACAATTTCATATGCCAGAGAAAGTGTTTCTGCGCGTTAGGACTGAAGTGTTCAAGTTGCAGACCCGGAAGAAGAGAGATGAGATAAACCTTTTTTGTTATGCATGTTTTCCGTGTTGTGAAATGCATCTTTTTGATTTTCCCTGATGTAATGAGTTCCCCTCTCCCTTTCTGTGCTTGATTTCAGGCCCGCTGGCTCGAGGTTGCACACAAACACCAAGAAGGGAGAACATGACTCACTGGCCTCTGCCAGAGACTGGCACGGGGCAGCTGTGCCAACCTCGCCCCTGCCTGCCGCTTTAGAAGCTACCCGGGTACATCATGACGGGGAGGCATTGAGGTTAGCTCCCTGACGATCGTCTCAACACCTCTCCTCCTCCCTACCCCTGCCCCGTCCCCATCATGCTGCGCTTCCTGCCTCTCAAACTCGGCCGCCTGTACCGCTGTCTGAAGCTCTTACTGGTCGTGGGGCTGTTTGTCATCTTGCTGATGAACACCCACAACCTGTTCGCCTCCTTCCAGAAGAATGAGCTCACCGACAGACGCTTCATCAACCTCAACAAGTGTCCCGCCTGCTTCGGCACCAGCTGGTGTCGCAAGTTCATGAACGGCCAGGTATCCTTCGAAACCTGGGGTCGCCTGCGTTTCCTGGACGTTTTCAACGTCAAGAATGTTTACTTCGCTCAGTACGGCGAGCCCAGGGAGGGCACGCGCCGGGTGGTGCTGAAACGGCTCGGCTCCAACCAGGAGCTGGCCGAGATAGATCAGAAAATCTGCAAGAGGGCCACGGGCAGGCCGCGCTGCGACCTCATCCAGGCCATGTACAAGACTGAGTTCGCCCGGATCAACGGCGATGTTCGTCTGCTCACTCCAGAGGTGGTGGAGGGCTGGTCAGACCTGGTGCACTGCCCCTCTCAGAGGCTGCTGGACCGCGTGGTCCGCAGGTACGCTGAGACCAAAGACTCAGGCAGCTTCCTGCTAAAGAACCTCAAAGACACGGAGAGAATGCAACTGCTCATGACATTGGCGTTCAACCCGGAGCCGCTCGTACTACAGGTTAGTTTTTTTTTCAGTATTTTAAGGACAGGAGCTGTTTTTAAAGCAACATGTGTGTGTGCGATACCATTTGAGGCTTTTAAGGTTGTTTTTTTATTGAGTGATGTTTGACCATTACTGTCTCTGAAGAAAATATTGCATCTAGATAAAGAGGTGCCTGTCAGCTGATCTGTGGCCCCAGGTGTTTTCAGAGTTGCTGATAAGGCGCGGCTCCTGGATTACCTTTTGCTACAAAGAGGATAAGAGCAGCAGTAAGTGAGCCAGGGTGTTGGCCCACAAAGCCCCCAGTAAATTACAGGGTGGGAATCCTCCTTTTCCTTCCTCTTCCTCTTCCACAGATCTGAGACGAGCCATTACACCCTCACCCTAAACTCCAGGCTAGAGCGAGACCACGCGTCCGCTATCTGGAGCACGAATACTCCTCTGCTTAGAATAGAGAGGGGTTTAAGAGCCGTGGCCTCCCAAAAGATGAGAGATTTTTTGCTGGCGGCAATACTGCATATTTAACACTATATGTAGGGCAGTTTTGAATTATTCAAGAATGCATCTGTAAATGGTCCAAGTTGTTTTTAATTTTAATATACGTCTGCGTCCACGGGTTTCTCTTCATCTGCGGGAGACGGCACGTGGAGGGATCTTTTACGGGGCTGCTAAGTGGCATTAGGGCCAATATTCTTGATCCTTCGCTAATCCTCCAAAATAAAAGCTTGTTTTTTTTTTAGTTTTTGACCAAGGACCAAGATTTTGTTGAAATTCACAACTTGAAGGACAAAAAAACAACAACATTGTTAAATATTTAGTTTTGATTAGACTGCCGTGTTTCCAATCACATCGTTTTATGCACATTTTGCACAAGTGTTGCAATAGAAAGTCTGTATGGAAACAGCAAAATTTGATTTCGACTTCCTCAATTGCGAAAAACTGTTGAGGTGGTTTTTGCCTTTATAGAAAGAGAGTTGATGTGCTAAATGTGTTATGGAAACGCCTTTGTCGAATAAATCCTAATGTAGCTCACTGATCAGCTGTTTCAGCTGTCGGCGTGTTCCCGGATATTCTCATAATGGAAAGCACGAAACATGGCCAATACTAGCTGACATGAAAGAACTATTAAAACTTGCACAATTGAAACACATTCCTGAAGACCTCCCTCCATTTTTCTCTCAAAGATGGTTAGATGGCCAAGGTGACTAGTTTTGTTTCCAGTTCGCTACCTCTTCTTCTTCTACTCTGTTTACTGGCGGATTACAGCCATGCATACCCTATAGCGCCCGTTTTTGACGAAACTACGCTGTAGCCAAGTTTAATCGCTCAATACCAGTTGATGGAAACACTCCTATTTCCTTTTTTTGCGACATTTCAAACGCTTAATATTTGACAATTGAATGGAAACACAGCTTATGACAGATTTGATAGAGTTGGTCTAATAACATTGTCCCGCAGCATTAGAAATCTTTGATTTGACAGAGTAAATGTGCTGCCAACATCAAAAAAATGGTGCCTGTTAAATGTAATTGTCTTGCTTTGACCCCCCGGTCAGGAGTAAAATTACGACCCATCTCCATTCTGTCATCCTGCATGTCAGAGCAGCCGTGCTGTATATATCACATATGTCCTCCTCATCCTTTTCTCTTCTCTTCTCACTGATTTACTAGCAGCCAGTCAATTTCAATTTCAATCTAGCATTGGTCACGTCACCACAACAATGGTCGTGGCCTGTGTAGACATTCAATAACTTATGTTGACCTCCAACCCCCCCCCCCTCTACACATCAGGTCGGACACCTCCGGGCATTTCAGAGGACAAAAGGGCGAGATCAGCCTTTTAGTCCGGTTGATCTATAAAATCTGATTAGCCTTGTGTGGTCGCTTTCCCTCCCCCCTTCCTTTCCTTTCTCCTCTCCTCTTTCTCATTTGGCCTTTCTTCTATCTGTGTCATTCTCCTATATTTTCCTGTCCGTTTTGTGTACGCTCCACAAACTCCAGCCAGATAATTCCATCAGTGTTTTTTTTAATGCCATTATGCCCCAGTTCAGAGGCTCGATGAATCACCTCCTCCCCCACCCCCATTCCCCATCCTTATCTACAGACAAACCGCATAATGCTCGCACATTGTCCACGGCTCCCTTCACTCCCCGCGCCCGGCGTAGCCTTTGCATGTTTACAGGGACTCATGAATTGTTGATCTCATGCTGAACTTGTGACCTGCGGGTATAAGACACAACTGTGAGGGTATGCGCCAGATTGCGGGCAGGGATGGGTGACGTACAGAGAAGAAAGGTGCCAGACATCTCAGAGAGCGCCTCGACTGTTCGTCGGCATCACTGAACTCAAAAGACGAGGAGAAAATTTGCCGAGAGACTGAGAGGGCCCTGTACACAAGGTTGGGCAGCAGTAGACCATAAAGAATTAATGGCGTCTATAGATATTGAGTGGTAGAGCTGCTGTACTTCAACACCTCGTCTCCTTTTTAGGTGAGCGCTACTGCGTGGGGACTGGTTTAAGAGGAATGTGAGTTTTATGATCAGTTATTTAATGAAACCTGATCCTTATTTGGACTGTTTATCACACCGCCTTCTTGTCAGGCCCGGAGCGGTGCTTCATTTTGCTTGATTGTAGACAAAACCCCTCTTCAGAGAAGCCAGTGTGACTCGGTGTATAATTTGAGTTTGCTATTTTTAGTGTAAATGATTTCTTACTGTCATCGGTCGCCCGTGCTGTGGTTTTGGGTTTCTATCTCTTTCCTCTGGCTGAATAATGTCAATAACATTGCTGCCGTCTGCTCAGCGAGCTGCACTCTCTAGAATAGAACGGCTTCTGTTTCCAGTCTTTTGAAGCCACAGGCAGTAAATCGGCCCTGTTTCACTATGAGAAACCAGACCTTCTTTGTCAGCGGGGAACAATCTGCTGTTTTGTTTCGGGTCTGTCCAACAACGCGTTTTTTTTTTCAATGCGTTCTGCTGTACACAAGCGTGCACTCACACACACACACACACACCACCACCCCCACCGCTGCGTCACGTGGAAGACAATTTGGCTTTGGGGAATAAATATTTTTGGAAGACAAAATGACGACAGCCAAACAAGAAAATCCCTGTGCAATGAGAGGCACCTTATGCAACTTCATCTGTTTTCTCTCTTATTTCCTCTTAAGGCTGCTTTTCTTACGGTCTCACAGAGACCCGGGGAAGGTTTCTCTGTTACCATGATAATAAATCTACTTCTGTCTAGGGGTTGTCTCTTTGCCAACCGGAGAAATTACATGATGCTGTTTAATTTTACCTCTCATTCGACAGTAACTTGGTTTGCATGAAAATTGAGTAATAAATTCTTCCCGGCTAGAAGCTTATTTGCCGTCCTTGGCTCCTCTCCTTCGGCTAGATGACTCACTGATTCATCAGGTGATGGTTGCGTTTGATGGACTACATCTGGCCCAACCTTTAAATTAGTTTGATTTAGCCTAGTCCTCCGCTTCCAAATCATTAAGCTTGGCGAGTTCGCCCAGGAGCATGTGACTGTGCTCGCACCCTTTTTGGTCCTCAGCCCCCGTCTTGCTCAGTGAAGCTGAGAATAGGATGTGACAGGCCTGTGGGGTTAACTCAGTCATCCCCTCCAGACTCAGATCTGCTTCTCTCCCAGACACCCCTCTGCCCCCCTCCTTTTTATTACCCCACCTTCCACAGATCCACCTCCTTGTTCAACACACCGTCCTCACCTGACACAAAGACATCCTCGTCACGAAGCTCTCGCGCAACGCCGTCTTGTTTTCCCCCAGACGTCTTGACACGGATACTAAATCGAAGAGGAAAGATTAGATGGATGACCTTATCTCCCGTTCCTCCTAAGATTTTTTGACAGCAGCATTTTAACGCAAATGTGAAGTAAACATTCACAGCGCTTTGAGCAAATACACTAGCAGCTTGTTTGAATCTTTCTAAAATGGGGGGGGGGGATGCCTCTTTGGTATGCTGTTGATTTAATGAGGCTCTGCATAATCTATTGCGACGCTCATCCACTTTGGGAAGGAAGCGAAGCCAAAGTAAATAGTATAAATTCAGGGTGTTTCTTGGCACAAAGGGAGGCAAAGGTGGTACCTCGACCGTAACCTACTGAACCTTGATTTATTTTTTAATAGGAAAATAAATTTAATCAGATGTGCAGCCTGCCTGCACCAGCTAGTCGGATAATCTTATAAACAGTGGTGGAAGAAGTACTCACATCTTTTTACTTATTGGTAAACGTACAAATACCGCAGTCTAAAAATACTCTTACAAGTAAAAGTCCTGAATTCAGAATGTTACTTAAGTAAAAGTATAGAAGTGTTAACAGAAAAATGTACTGCAAGTATCAAAAGTAAAAGTACTCATTATGCAGAATGGCTCCTTTCTCAGTGTTATATTCTTATAGAGTATTATATTTTTTTGTTTTTATCACTAACACATACATTTTAATGTTGTAGTTCTTCAATTTGGAGTCAATTTAGATACTTGAGTTTATATACTACTGTTTAGTAGTACAGTGCTGCATCCCATCATAAAAGCGTATCATATGCTTTTTATGTAAAAAGTAACTAGTAACTAAAGTGTCAAATAAATGTAGTGCAGTAAAAAAGTAAGAGTGGCCTCTGAGGTGTAGTGGAAGTATAAAGTAGCATAAAATGGAAATACTCAAGTAAAGTACAAGTACCTCAAAATTGTACTTAAGTACAGTACTTGAGTAAAAGCATACTTAGTTACATTCCACCACTGCTTATAACTGTATAATCTGTAAAAAAAACATTTGGTGTGAAGACATGTTTTGAATTAAACAATAAAGAAGCTAGACAAACAAAAATTACTACAAAGAAATGTGTTTACATACCACTTTATCTGTAACACAAAAGCCATTATTTTCAGTATGGTGCATAAAATATGAATTAAAACCAGGAGATGTAATGCATTGCAGCCCTGCGATAAGCCTTTTATGAAGATTAATTGTTGTTGTGTCATTTTGAGACTGTGTCAGAGGCTAAACAGGTAGTTTGGTTGTTATATTTGCATAAAACTAAAAGATATTTTTCTCTTTTATTGGTCAAATATGAGAAAAAGAAGTGCAAAATGAGTCTTTTGCAAGCTAACGTAGATGGATAGCTCTCAAAATCTGAGCCTTTGAGTTAGTGGAATAATCTAATAACTGTATAATTTGAACAAAATGATTTGTTGTGTTTTTTAATGAAACAATAAAGAGGCTAGACAAATAATAATTATTACAAAGAAAACAATTTTATATACCACCTTATCTGTAACACAAAAGCAATTAACTTTACTGTATGGCGCATCAAATGTTAATTAAAAACAGAAAATCTAATTCATTGCAATAAAACAGCCCTGCGATAAGCCTTTTTATGAAGATGCATTGTTTTATTCTGTCATTTAGAGACTGTGTCAGAGGCTATACATGTAGTTTGGTTGTTATATTTGCATAAAACAAAAACATATTTTTCTCTTTTAGTGGTCAAATATGAGAAAAAACAAGTTTATAATGAGACTTTTGCGAGCTACGATAGATGGAGTGGTCACAAAATGTCTACAATAATGTATAAAATGGTCCCGTTCTGACAAAGGATGCACAGCATTTGAGCCTTTTATATTGTCTGTGCAATCTTATGCTCTGGCTTTCTGGGTCATGCCTCTTTCACAAAGAGGATCAAAGCCTGTTTTGTTTTTAGTTTTATTTATTTCTTTTCATTTAATCACAGACACTGCATGCTATCCCGGCTTAAGCGGGAGCCTTCTGTCTCTGAGGCCGGCTCAGTGGCTGAGGTCCACCGGTAAATAGTGTTTAAGGCACTAGTCTGTGATTAGAACCTTTTGTTTTTGGGTCTGGGGGATTGTGACGCTCTTAGCACATAAGAGAGGAGGTTGTGTACGCCGCTTAACCCTGCTTCAAGTGCTCCCAAACCCCCTTTCATTATTCTTATAGGCCTTTGTGTACAGACTGAATCCTGTTAGGATAAGACAGGGAGTTATCTGGGCCCGACTCCCCTCTCTTGGCTGGCCTCGCTGGATGGAGGCCCTGGTGGAAAGGGGAGAAGAGAAGGAGGAGGAGGGTTTGTGAGTGTGTGTGTGTGTGTGTGTGTTGTACAAACCAGAGCCTTGTGGTGTTTTCCCCCCATCTGAATGAGCCAGACTGCTTGTGTTACCATAATCCTTTCTCTCTTTCTCCCGCTCTCCAAACACACACACACACACGCATGACAGCTGTGTTTGGTTAGGTAAATGCCTGTGGCTGAACCCCCCCCCAATCACCACCACTCATCCCACCCACTAGCTCCTTTTTTAGATTCCCCCCCCCGCCCCCCCCTCCACCCCCTCAGCTTCCTACTGTTACAGCCCGCACCCCAACCCACCTCATGCCCAGCTAGTTCTGCAACGCTCGAGAGTCTAACCCCATTCACAACTCTCCCCGGACCCCTTAAGATGGCCAATATGGATCGGGAACAAGTGGTTCTTTACTCTGCGGTGTCCCCTGGAGAGCCTGGGGCTTAATGCCGGAGCAAGAATATGCTTTTTAGCACATCAGCTCGTCTGCAGTAATAAAATTGTCCACTGCATTAAAGCGTCAGGCACCTAGTTCCTGTCAGAGGAAATATGAGAGGTCAGGGACGTACTGAAGCATCTTCAAGTCTTCAAGCGTTTTCACCCTTGTAATTGGTAAAACAACTTTATTTAAACTGGTACTTCACTATGTTAGTTGAAATCCTTTTCTAGCATCTGAGATACTTAATTGCTCCTTGTCGAGAGGGAACTTCTCTCAGTTTGCCCTAGGGCCGTTCAATTAATTGAATTTCCAGCTTCCAGCGATAATGAAAACAAGATAATGGACACACAAAGATTATTGTGCCGCATTCCGTTACACAATGACGCTCTTGTTTTGTCTTGTGTTATAAATCTAAACCCACTTGGCGTGGGAGGATCCCCTTGTGGGACGTCTGCCTGGCGCTGGCTGGCCCCCGCCGGGCGTATTTCCTCCATGGTGGTGCACCACATCGGGTCTAGGTGGACTTGGAAAGGCCTGGGGTGAAGGTGGCGCTTTACAGCACCCCTCGCCCGGACCTCGCCGCTTAGTGCTCGCTGTGGCCTCTCTTCTCAGCGTGGAGGGACGGAGCTCTCTGCTCGCGGTGCGGTGCGATTGTCAACCGGGGCAGTGCTGCGATGTCGGCGAACCCAACTGACCCGTCTTGAAACACGTTACCCCGTCTCGTTTAACCTACCACGCTTTTGTTTGCTGCGTCATCACCATTAATATCTATACAACAATCTGTTTATGATTAAATTGTTTACCGGAGCGTAAGGCTGACCCGAATGCTTCGAAGCTTGACCGTTGCTACGATATTCAACCTTCAAATCACTATTCGAATGCTTCGTTATTCATTATTTATTAGCCCATGAAATAAGGAATAATCCCATAATTATTAATTATTCATATTCAACATTCATTATTATTAGTTATTCTCAGATGAATATCGCCGTTTGTTGTGTTTTAGAGGTGCGTGTGTGTACAGTAGTGCAGCAGCGGCACTGAAACAGGGGTGATGGAGACAGACAGACAGAAGAACATGTCAGCTTGCTGCGTCATGCCGCACCACGCTGCACTACGAAGCTTTGAATACCTTTTGAATATTTCTCACCGAAGCTTCGAAGCCCAAAAAATTGTATTCAGGATAGCCCTACTAGAGCATAAAGTTCTTCATAGATCTAGCCTCTTAATTTTCCTTTCAAAGTGCACCAGATTGATGCATCTAACTTTAAAATGTAGGCTACAAAATGTTCTTTCTAAATGCATGCTGTCTCTAAAGTCAGTGAGTCATCGTGTTAAATAATCGTGATCTCAATATTGACCAAAACAATTGTAATTATGATTATTGCCATAATCTAGCAGGCCTAGTTTTCCCTGTTCTGCAGAGAGGTTAGAGTGCAGGGTCGCCCCTTGGATGCCCCCTACATAATTGGCTCCTGCCCTGAAATACGCAACCCTTGATGTAGGCCTCAAACCCACAGCCGTCAGGTCTGAAGCCAAGCTTCACTTGGGTTCCTCCCCAGCCATGTGGGCGGCAATACCACCTAGACTGAGTCAACACCGCTGCCGATGACTTAATACATTCCTCGTCTTCCAGTGGTGGGGATTTATGAGGTGGCTCTGTGCGCAGCGGCTCGGGTTCAGGGTCGGCGAAGGGTTTCGGCTAGCAGCTAGCGACGGAGTGTGTACCAGCAACCCCCGGGCCGCACGGGTCCTCTGCTCTCATTCCTCTTCCTGCTCTCATTCTCTCTCTCTGTAGAGCAGAGGCCTGCAGAACTAAAGACCTAACTAACCCATTTCTATCACTGCAAGGCAGAGCACACTGAATCATGTGCACGCTCTTTTCGTGCTGCACAAGCCGACTGTACGCGGTCTATCTACATGACCTCTTGGTTTTGATTTCTCATCTTAAGCTCCTGCACCCACACACCCACCAGTACTTTCGAGTTTCAGTCTTCTTCATTCAGCGGTTTTCCTGTTTCCCAAGACTGCTGCCAGCTCTACAGACTGTGACTTTGCACTCTTTGAACCGCATGTCTGGTAAAGAAAGAGGCAGGGCCTATTCTAAATTCAGATACATACACAGTCTCTATCTCTCCCTACTCTTCTTTCTCCTCTACAGACAGACACTCTCCTCCGCTCGGTGCTCTGACTAGGCATTTCCTGGCTTCCATGTCTGGAACAGACAGCATCATTGCCCCGTACTGCAGGTTTTTTGGGGGTGGAACAAAGAGAGAGAGAGGGGGGAAAAAAGCGGGGTTAGCAGGAGAAGCAGCAGGAGATGAGAGCAAAAGAGAAGAAAGAAATAACGCCATGTGTGCTGCCGGGATGAGGAGTTTGCGCCCGCTCCCCTGTGGGGCCCGAGCTCTCGCTGCGAACTAACCAACTGGATTTTTAAACTTAAATGGCCAGCAAAATGCCAGACGGGGTTTGCCACACATCCTCCAGACACAAGGTCAACAGGAGAGCTGCTGCACAGAAAAGAAAAGCAGCGTTTCAAGTCCAGCTTGGCAGCCCCCTTTGCCTCGCAGAGCAGATGTGACTCCTTCTTAACGCTAAGCCCCCTTTGATAAACCGGCTGAATAATGTTCATTTTGCAACATCAGGGTTGTTTCTTTTTTTCGCTGTTGTTGTGTCTCACTGAATCCGTCTGCCCGCCACGCTTCCTCAACTCTACCGTTTGATCCCCGGACTCTCAGCGAGTCCTGTCCCGACTTGTTTGCAATGAAGCGGGTGGGATTTTTGTTGAGGATAGAAAATGTTGAGAATTTCCACCACACCCTGCTCGGGGCTTTAACAAGCTGCACACATGAAACACCTCCGTGGCAAACTACTAATTTCCTTTTTTCTCTAAGTAGTTGCGGTTCGCAAGATGAAGGCAACTGCTTCCTTTTTAAATCTTGCATTTCTAAACGGCGCTCTGTGTGTCCATCGTATATGCCTGCGTGTGTGTGCTTATGTGTGTTTGATGGACCAGCGTTCTTTGCAGACCAGCCAAGCCAATATCTCGGGAGCCGCTCATGTTTACTCGGCCCCTGAATAGAGGTTGTTATCAGCCCTGGTCACGTTGCATGTTCTCATTCACACGCACTCTGATACAGTTACACATAGACACACACAGACGCGCACAGAGAGGGTCTTTCGAACTCTCTCTCACACACACATACACACACACGCCCACGCCCTCCCCCGAGTGGCCCAGTAGAAGGGCATGCCTTTGTCAGCAGATGTCAGGACGCAGGTGTGTGTTCCTGCGCCTCTCGCTCCATTCGTTTCATCCTCTTCTCCAGAGGCTGCCCATTTGTCTGTGGCCCTGTTTCATTTCAGCCCACTCCAAGTTCCCCCCCAAGAGGATGCCAGTGAGTCTGTTGTATTACAGGGAGGGGAGTGGAAAGCACAAACGCCCCTCCGGTGCATGCTACCGTTGTGCACTGGCACAACCTCTAAGATTAGATTAGTCAGACTTTGGGCCTAGAAGTCACCGGGAGGTCGTCTGGTAATGAGATGATTCTGTTTTGGTCTGTTTTCCACCCTCGCTTTCATTGTCTCCAGAGCCAGGCTCATTATTTCTGTAACACTGCGAGAAATCCTAGCAAAAGACGAAATAAGAGGAGCATTTGGCACCAGGTTCTATGAGTTAAAGGTTTTGCTAAGCAGGAGATAAAGGCTTTTTTATCCAATGACAGGAACAAGAAGTGATAAGACCTTTTTTTTTTTAAGCGGTAAAAGTCGCTGAGATGTGACATTGCCAGTTGTGCAGCCCTCAGCATTTTTCAACATCATTGAGAGACGACTGGTAAAAATCCACTACCTGTGCAGTCCCCACACACATACAAGCACATCTCCCAATCCTGCTTTGAGAGGAGTGCAGTGGGTGTAGCATTAGGCTGGGCTTTCCAATTTATTTCCCCCCTCCACCCTCCTCAACGCCTCATTGCGGACGTTAATGACTTCTGCAGAGTAACCGTTTAAAGAGCGCTAAGGGAGAATGATTGGTAGGACACGTGGAGTATTTATCAAGCTCTGCAATAGGAGTTTGAATCCAAAGCTCAGGTGCCCACTTCCATGTGCCTGCCTACACTGTTGAGTACTTTTCAGACTTATTGCATATGAAACTCGGGAAGCTCATAAAACCGGGTGCGAGTTGTCAAGACCCCCGGTAATTGACGCAGCGCAATGAGCCCTGTCAGAGAATGAGCGACATCTATGTTAAGGCCCGCGGACGAGGGCTGGACAGACATGAAGGCGTTCTCGTAACAGCCGTTGACAGTGTCTGAAAGTAGCCGTGGGGCATTCATCCTTCTCCTCCCTCCCATCAGCCAACCCCCCCATCTGCCGTCGCTCTACTTTTTCACTCCCATTCAGGCTGCAACCTGACAACAAAGAGAGAGATGTGTTTAGCAGGCAGGTCTTTGCTGGTTTATTCCTCCTGTCCACTGGAGCGGAGAAGTGAAAGACACTCTGTTTGTCTCTCCTGTGTTTGCTGTCTCCATCGTATTCTCTCTCTTTCTCTTTGCTCTCTTGTCTCCGCACCACCACCACCACCGCCGCCGCCACCACCACATTTATCCATCCGCCCTGCAGGGGTGAGAGAGGGAGGATGGTGTTTTTACAAAGCAGGTTTTAGCCGTAGCATTGGACAGGCTAAGTTTTGTCAACAAGACCAAGAGCCGCTTAGATTTGCAGCAACATAAAGCGATCTGAGGTTTGAATCTGGGTCAAAAGGGAAGCGAGACTAATAGGGATGTACCACCAACTGATCCAGCTTCAACCTAATCGTTCTATACCAACTTCAGAAAATTAGAAAGCCATTTTAGATATTTAGCCAGTTAAGTCTCTAATCCTAAAATCTCTTATGTAGGAATGCCCATTGGCGAGCAGCATCTCAGTAGTCTGGGATTGTCTCATTTCCAGCCAGTACTCAATATTTGGAAGTGCTGTCAGCCCCCCAGTATGCTTTGTTTTCAGTATTTGCTGGATTTTCTCACTTTTTGTGAGACATGTCTACTTCCTCAGATTCCCCTTCCTGTCAAGTTTGCTATATCAGAAAATGAGGTAGGCTATTAAGCGAAGAGTTTTTGGGGAAGTTGGGGTGAGTCATTGCCAAGTCTAAGGATGACAGGCACAGACAGACAGACTGCTGGCTGCAGGAAGACAGTACTGCTTCCTCGACAGACTTTTGTCTGGCCCACAATTGATTGGGTCACCTCGGAGAAATGGGCTCGACCAAGACTGCATTGTGTGCAACTTATCATTGTCCTCCCCTCTTGGTGGTGGATCTTTCTTAGGACTGATGGGAACATGAGATACGCCTATGGAGCGTTTTGGTGTAGATTGTAAAAAGTTGTGAGTCATTGTCGCATCAACATCTTCACTTTTCATCCTTTTTAAAGGGGGGCTCTATGTAGGAATCAGAAATTGCTTGTTAACAGTGACACCTGTGGATGTTAAGTCAACGAAAGTCAGCATCCTGTTGCTCGCGATTGTGCTCCCACTATGTAGACACGAGCGAGCATCAGTCAAAACAGTGAGGCGACCCACAAGACTGAATGTGATTGACAGCTAAAACCACAATATCACTATATATTTCACATGCTTGGCAGAAATGTTAGCTTAACTGTCCGATAAGAATTTTTCAATCTCGGGGTCTACAGGCTGATAGAGGAAACCCAGAAAGTTACGGAAGGTCTAATTATTTTTAGGTAAGGTTACAACCTGTTCACACATTGGCAATAAACGATTAAAAAACGTTTAGACAGGTAAAAACTGGCATACAGTCCTTTTTTAGGATAATTCCAAAGCTGTTTATCTAGTCAAGGACCATACTTAGCCTTCACTTAGAGCTGCATTCAGTTTGTTATGCTATAGCACAGGTGGGATCTGTCGCTTTGGCCTTCAATTCACTCAGTGAATTATAGCCTTGTCAAGGGATGTAATAAAGGAGCTTAAGAGCAGCATAGTTTGAGGAGAGTCTGCGACAAAAAAATGTCTCAATGCTAACCGAGGCTGCACAAGTGAACCTTCAAATCGCTGCTCGTTCAACGAGCCACGGTTTCTTTGTCACATTCATCCCCTCGGTGCCACCGTCTCTATGTGGCAGGGGTCCAGCTGTTGTCTGAGATACAGCAGCTGCGTGGCCGGCGGGGGGGGGGGTTAAAATGTATGTTTTTAAATAATTTGTATTTCATTAAAATTTAAAGGGAGTTAGGGCAGCCATGCATATTTAAAAATCCCCCCACCCCGCCGCCCACCACCTCCCTTCGACATAAATTGAAAGCTGGTGAAGTATTGAATTACAACGAGAGTAAAGTGAGACGCAACAGTCATAGCAGTTCACACCTTACCTGCAGTGACACGGCGTGTTCCCTGCCATATCTCCCCTGCTGTTGGGTTTCAGAAAGGGAGGGAGGGCTTACTGAGGCTCCTGTGAAACGTGAGCGCTCCTGATTCTCCGTCTGTGTCTGTGTCGGCGGCTGCCTGCCAGGAACAGCAGCCTCGGAGAGATTTGTTACATAGGAATCGTGGTCTATCATTAAGCTAGCATATGGCTGGCTGTTTATTGTAAAAGATAGAGGCCTATGGCAGAGGGCTTTATTGTAAAAGATGGGAGCTTATCACTTGTAGTGAAACTCATGTGCGCTGCAAAAAAAAAGGGGATTTTTTTTCACCTGTGTGTGTGTGTGGCAATAAAATAGACCAGGAGAAAAGAAAGTGATGTATTATGGAAAGTGTGAGACACCTGAGCTCATAAAGAGAGATGGAAGCAGAATCCAGTCCCTTAGCAGCCCGGCACGTTCGCCAAACGCAGCTGCTTCACGCCCAACTCATTTAAGTTGTGTGTTTGCTCGTGCAGACGTTACCTCTCGACTTTGAGTGATTGCAGATAATGGTACACGTGTGTCTGTTTTTGTTTGACCTCAATAAAGTCGAGTAAATCTGCGGGAGATTAGGGGTTTTTGTGCAGCAGCAGCAGCGATACCACTTCCTGCTAGCGGTATTACCTTGTTATTATTAATCAGTTTTAACCTTGTAATACACAGCGATTTCTTGTCAGCATGCCCAAAACTGCATTTACTCGGTTAGCCAACATCTTGCAGCAGTTTAAATCGCCCCGCTGCTGCATCACAACACATAAGGCTTTCCTGCTAACTGCTGCTACCACAAATCACCTCCTATCAGTTCTCTGGAAGCACTGCGGCGTACATCAGCTCATAGCTGTGGGGCTTTAACACAAACCGGCTCTTTTCTTTTATTAAATTTAATCCGTTATACCCCGCGCTGGCTCCGTTTCACGTGATCCTTTGGCAGATTTTCAACTATTGTGTTCAGAATTGTGTATCAAAAAATTACCCAAGGCAGCACAGCAACTTTGTGTTTCATGTGTTTTTTTTTTTTTTTTCCCTTTGTCTTTTTATTTAGAAACTGTGCAAGTTAAACAAATATTTTCTGACAGTGTGAAGGTTCTCGCAATTTACGTGTTAGCCTTTTGCTTTTAAAAGCCAATGGGGTATTTCTGTCTTTCTTTGTGCTGTATTACACAGCCTGACTTCTTTTATCTTTTTTTTTATTAAATCATTCTGTTCTCATCTGTTTCTCCCTCCCAGAGCTTTCCGTCAGACGAAGGGTGGCCGTTCGCCAAGTACCTGGGAGCGTGTGGGCGCATGGTCGCTGTCAACTACGTGGGCGAGGAGCTGTGGAGCTTCTACAACGCGCCCTGGGAGAAGAGGGTGGACTTGGCGCGCCAGCTCATGGACATCGCCGAGCAGCTCACCAACAACGACTTTGACTTCGCCCTCTACCTGCTCGACGTCAGCTTCGATAACTTCGCGGTGGGCCCGCGCGACGGAAAGGTCATCGTTGTTGACGCCGAGAACGTTCTCGTGGCGGACAAACGGCTGATCAAGCAGAGTGAGTGTCATTACTTGAACATGCATGTATGTTTGTGTGGGTGCACGTCCATATGTGAGAGTGATGCCCAGCACAGCTTATTCCCCCAGTTGCTATGACGATTCCATGAGTGTTACACCTTTAAACATTACCCCCTCTGAATCTACAAGTAGATAAATGCTGCTTATTTTTACAGTATTTACAGTAACACCATAGACGACGTCACCCTCAATTTACTAAGCTGACTCTGCTTTTCTAAAACTGTTAGTGATAATTAACCATTAATTTTATTCATAACGCATCTACTCACGCAGCGGTTGTTCCTCCTCTAAAAACTGTTTATCACGGAGTTCCTCAGAAAGCCAAAGTGTGATTCAAGCACCGCTCACAGCTTGAACTCTCCTAGAAAAACACCGCGCTTCACGTCAAAAACCATCACCGCCAACTGTAGCTCACGAGGCAGTGACGAAGGTTCGAGGAAAGGTCTCGAGGGACAGATGGCCGTGGGCAAATTTGCACGCGCTCGAAGCGTCCTCTCTTCTAAGAATACACTCCTCCAGCACCCCTTGTGCCTCCGACACGCTCGTCCCCATCAAAGCGAAGATAGTTCAGATAACAAGCCATCTCCGCTGCCCTAGTTTTTTTTTTTTTTTTTTTTTTGCCTCTCAGAATAAACCTCATAACAAGGACAGAGAGAGCTATACATCACACGCTCAGCGTGGCAGTTTGCTACCCCTCAGTCCTTCCTTCCTGGGGCTACTTCAAAGAGAGGGACGACCACCCGGTCAGGCTCTTAGATTTATCCCTTCCCGCAAAAATCCTATTAAAGTGATAAACTGTTGTGTCGCTAGGTGTTGAGGTTCCTCCATTGTGCCCTGTGACAGATATGAAGTATTGTCTGGATGTGTGTATTTTTTTTTTTTTTAGTTAGAGGGGAAGTGTGATGAATTTATCCTGAGATTAAGTGCCGCTTTGCCAAATTACAAGATCTGGCGCCAGGAAACCGCATATAGATGTGTAACATGTCAACTTACTCCAGCATGCCCTGTAGTTTTTCCCCTCCAGTTTGATTTCCTGTGCGTTTTATGTTGGTGTGTATATTCACCTTATTGCCAGTAGCTGCAATTTCCCCACCCCGTCACAGTAGCCCTCTGCGAGCCCCGAAGCACAATCCAGGTTGAGACTCTCTCTTTTGTCTGGCCGACACATTTAGAGCTTGACGACTCAAGCTGCTTACCCCGGCCATTCAGAGTTTAAGCCTCAAGAATGTTTACGTGCTTCTGATCTGTTTATGTGTGTGCCAAGTGGCACGAAAGAAGAGGGGACGACGACGACGGCGGTAATGAGTATTACGAGGTCACGGCCATGTGTCGGGGACAGCGGCAGGAAATAGGCGTGGGGTAACCTCCCCAAAGGCTGCAACGAGCAAGAAAATCCAATCCCCGCAATTAGAGCCCCGAGATTGAAAGCGAGTTAAAAGTGCGCGGTGTCGAATCTCATCAGTCTAAACTGAGGCCAATTGATTTGCAGATCAAACGCGCCGAAAAGTCACGCACTGTTCCGCCCCTCTCGTTGGGGGGCATCCACATCGATGCGGGCGGAGGTTTTTTCGGGTCCGAGATAAAAACGCATGCCGTGTTCAGGTTGTGTGTTTGCACAGTCCAGCGGTGCGAAAGAAGCCATTCCCCATCATTGAGTTTATAGTGTTTGAGGATGGTTTCACCCCCAGTGGTTTTTTGGAAACACATGCTGTATAATGTAACACACACTTCACTCATTCTCTTCTCTTCCCCGACGCCATCGCTCCACGGCTCACTCACACAAACACACACAACAGCACTTGAAACACTCACACTCACACACACGCACACGCGCTCTCCTTCTCTCACATTCAATAATGCACTCTAACACAGGCATGCATTGTTAAAACCGGCTCGTACTCTTGAATGCCACTAGTAAGGCCACGCTAACAAGCATTTCAGGCCCAGCGTCCCTTCTCGGTGCAGCCCTGGGAAAAGGCGGAGGAGTGAGGTGAATGTATACAAGTCTGACCTGAGCTCCTTAACATGGAAGGTGCAGGAGGGCTAGGCGGCCCGCCTCGTCCGCCCCGCTCTCCCGCTCATTTGAATTGGAAATGATTCTGTTTGCTTTGGAAATGTCCTAGCTTTGTTTCGCTGAGGCCTGCTGTAAGAGCGGAGCCGAACAGAGGGGATCGAAGTGCAAGTAGATAGACCTTCTTTTAGCCTTTTACTCTCAAAGTACTTTTTTTTTTGCTGTGCTCATCTTTGTCCTTGAGTATGAACCTCCTCCTCCTCCCTGCTTGTTCTTTTCAGCCGTTCCGTCTGTCTGACTCGCGTGTCTGTGTGTCAGTCAGTGCGAGCGAACAAGAACGGGACACTCTCCTGATGCCATCTGTCAATCAGCGCTGCGGTGTGATGCATGAGCCCAGCTCTGAAACATTAATTGCTTTCACCTCACCTTGCTTTGCTCGCGCGCGTACGTCTTTTATATGCGTGCGTGCGGCGTGCAAACACACGGATCCATCTTCCATCACCCCCGCTGATTGAGGTTGATGTGCCCCGCCTCCTCAGGGGGGGCCCCCCTTGCTAACAGGGCAGCGCTGGATGTTTGATTGAGTTGTTCTGATGAGCCAGAGGAGAAGAAGTGCATTACAACGCTGATACACACTGATTATGTGTTTGCATCCTCTGGGTCCTCCCTCCCTCCAACAATGTTATCGATCTGCTTTTTAATGCACAAACCGATAGCTCTCTCATCATTCCAGGTTATTTTCTTGGCTCCCCTCCTTTCCCAGCACAATCCTCTGAAGAGGGAAAAAAGCAATGTGAAATGAGCTGGAGAAAGATTTTTTTTATTTGCTCAATAAATCTGGAAAGTGGTTCGTTTCTGTCAAATGAAAGCGTAGATGAGTTGTTTGGCCGTGTGCTTTGAGAAGGAATTTCCTGTTAGTGCCCGTGGGATGTCAAATAAGGCACCTCTGGCCTGACAGCTTCTGGTTAGATTGATTTCTTTCTATTCTAATAACTTTCACCAACCTTTTGAAAGATAGTTTTTCTTCATGATTTGCAGTCAAACAGTCGGTTTCAATCACTTAAAAGGCTGACCTGATTGCTTTGAAGCTTCGACCGTTGCCATGGTATTCGACCTCCAAATCACTATTCAAATGTTTCTGTTTAATCTTTTCTTTCCTATTTTTTTTTTTATATAAGTAGGTAATAATAATGTTTAAATCCCCAAATAGCCAATGAAATAAGTAATAACATCATAACATTATTAATTATTAGTAGTTATTGCCAGACGGATATTACTGTTTGGTGTGTGTAGAGGCGTGTGTGTGTGTGTGTGTATGGTCGTCCAGTACCGCGGCACAGTCCTACTGTCCAACTACCCTTTTTAAAATCAGCTGTTTCACATTTTAATAACAGTTAAAGAAAAGACAAATCTGAGAAGCCATATGAAATGGGAACTGCAAGCTGGTTGGAACTACTAAGCTATATGCAAAATATATATAAATTAGGGCTGTCAATTGATTTAAAATATTTAATTGCGATTAATCGCACATTTTTTATCTGTTCAAAATGTACCTTAAAGGAAGAATTGTAAAGTATTTAATACTCTGATGAACATGGGAGTGGGCAAATATGCTGCTTTATGCCAATGTGTGTATATATTTATTATTGGAAATCAATTAACAACACAAAATAATGACAAATATTGTCCAGAAACCCTCACAGGTACTGCATTTAGAATAAGAAATATGCTCAAATCATAACATGGCAAACTGCAGCCCAACAGGCAACAACAGCTGTCAGTGTGTCAGTGTGCTGACTTGCCCCAAAACTGCATGTGATTATCATAAAGTGGTCATGTCTGTAAAGGGGAGACTCGTGGGTACCCATAGAACCCATTTTCATTCACATCTTGAGGTCAGAGGTCAAGAGACCCTTTTAAAAATCACCATGCCAGTTTTTCCTCGCCAAAATTTAGCGTAAGCTTGGAGCGTTATTTAACCTCCTTCGTGACGAGCTAGTATGACATGGTTGGTAACAGTAGATTCTTTAGGTTTTTCTAGTTTCATATGATGCCAGTATCTTCACTCTAGCTTTAGAACTGAGCCCGCTGCTACATAAAAACCACAAGTTAATGCGTTAAAGAAATTAGTGGTGTTAAAACGAATTTCCGCTAACGCATTAATTTTGACAACCCTAATATAAATATTGCTCTGTGATTGTTTGATTTTAATCAGACAAGGTTTGCACATATCCCGACCTCATTACATATTCACCTGATGAAGGCAGTAAGCAACAAGCTTATGACCCAATAAATGCTTTTATATATTTGAAATGAATGTTGTGCACCTACAACTATAATAATATTATTGACTACGTTTATGATCAATATGTTTTTTTTATTGTTTATTTAACTGCCTCTCCGTCTCCCCGCAGACAAGCCGGAGAACTACGACGTGTGGTACGAGAGCCGCTTTGAGGAGTGCGACCGGGAGGCCTGCCTGTCTTTCTCCAAGGACTCCCTCTGTTCCAGAGTCACAGTGGACCACAACTACTACGCCGTGTGCCAGAACCTGCTCTCGCGTTACGCTACGTGGCGGGGCACCACCGGAGGCCTCCTCCACGACCCCCCCGCCCATATAGCCAAAGATGGACAACTCATGACCCTGTTGGACGAGTGCACCAGACCCAAAAAGCGCTACGGCCGCTTCCAGGCGGCCAAGGAACTGCGTGAATACCTCACACAGCTAGCCGCCGCGTCCTCCTCCGCCACGGCCAGGTAATGAATGGAGTCGGCGTTCTAGCCTGACGCACTGAGAGACTGGAGACTCTTTATCTTCGAACTCTTTTGAGATCCTGGTTCTTGTACATGATGTCATTCGCTCCCCCCCTTTTGTGCGCCGGAGCAAGGAGGCGTTAGAGGTCTTGCATCAGGAAGTGTAAGAAAACTTCAAAGCAGATTTGTTAAAGCTCTAGCTTTTAACCTGACTTTGCTCCTGTGCGAAGGAGGAGTGTGGCGCTAAGATTCTGGTTAGAACCAGGATAGAGAGGGGATAGAGGTAACCCCCTTCTCTCCCAGGGTGGGCTGCCATCTTTTGGGGGGGGAGGAGGGGAGGTGAGAAAGGGCTCTGGTAAACGCATCCGTCACTGGACCCAGGCTACCACAAAACCAGAGCAGCAAACGCCGCAACAGCCCTGACTACATCCATCCACCCGTTCACTCCTCAATCCATCACAACTGTTGTGTTTTATAACATTGAATCGTAACACCTGTTTCATTTTGCCCCCCAGGATCTTTGGTTGTTTTTTTTATTTTATTCAGGGCTGAATTTAAGTACATTGGTGCGTTTACATTTTTGCTGTGCCATGGCTTTTTTTTTTTTTTTTTTTTCTCTCTGTAGCATGGCTGCAGGGGAGGCGGAGGTAGCATGAATCTCCTGCTGTCAGGCCAGGTAGAGACGAAAAGGCAGGGGGTTGAAAAGAAAAAAAAACCCTTGACGGCTATATAAGTCTAATTTCCTGCTACTCCAATCAATCTCTTGATTTCCAGGTTCCAGGATTGTGGCAATCATCTTCTTTGTGTGTTTTTTTTGTTCCCCCCTCTATTCAATAGGAAACAGAGAGTGAAGACAGCTGCACATAGGAAATAAGAAAGGAATAATTGGACAGTGGTGGTCCCTTGATGCAGATGTGCCTATACCAAAGAGGCTATATGTAATATTAAGAACCCAGAGCAGTACAGAGTGACAGCACCTTTCCCTCCAGTTGTTTCCCAGTAGAGCTGTCCAAAGGTAATGTGTACACAATCCTATATGAGCTGGCAGGCCCTGCAATGTGATTTATTTTTTTTTTGTTTTCAATAAAATCCAGAAGGTATGCGAGTCAAAGATTGGGCATACTTAATGCCACATAACCCCCTCTCTGCTTTGCTAACCTCCCACACCGATTGATAAATGATGATCAGATAGGCCGAAGCGTGCTTTTCTTCAACAAAAAAATTGAAATGAAGCGATTCTTAAGAGGGCTGGAAAACACAATAAAACAGCGCAGTAGTGGCCTCCAGTGCCAGATTTTCCTTTTTAAATGTCTGTAATTGATAAATGAATCCTATTGTCAAACTTCTCCCACTAGTGTTAAACGCAGCGAGCTCCATCAAGTAAATGTTAAAGAAGGGGATTGAAGAGATCCTGAATTACTTTCCTCGCTACAGAAAACGGCTTCTGACCTGCACTTTTACATCTCGCAGCCCAGAAAAATTTTCTGTTGAATATTTAAACACCACTTAGAGGTCGGGGTAATTTTTACACTCGGAGGGACCGGCGAATTAAAGCGTAATCACAAATACAGGCTCATTTGGTAATGGATTGTAAGACATCTTAACTCGGATAACCTAAAAAAAAAAAAAAAAAACAACTACATATGTTTTTTCCATCTGTGTTGATGTTGTGAATCGGACGCTAAAGGCCCAGTGGAGTGTTGTGTAGCATGGCTCAATAATAAAGTAAATACGAGCCACGCCGTCTACGGGTGGGGGGAATCTAGAAAGCACAGTAGTTGCTTTCTGGCTTTCTGCGAGACCCGAGTAGCTGACGTGTGACCCCGGTCGGTTAGGAAAAGCAATAAAGAGAAGTTTGGCTAATGGTTTTTTTGGTTTTGAACCCCCCCTCCCGCCCCCCTCCCTCTTTTTGTTGTGTCGGATATATTTCTGTTTCCCCCGTATGGAGGAACCTGGAGGGATTTGTACGTGCGTAACTAACTGTCCACTTTTGTACTGTAATTTTTCTTTTGAGTATTATATCAGCATTGTCTGATTTTTCCTGTGCCTTTCATTCAAAAGTTGTATTTACAACTTTTAGTGGGTTTAAATATTAAAATAAATGAAGATATATATATATATAGATATATACACTTACGCTGTGTGTGGACTCTTCTTGATTCTGTCTGTCTTTTATATTATTTACCGTGTAAGGTACAGGCAATATGGCTCCAGTTCATATCTCCTTTTAAAATTTGATTCAGTGTGGCACAGCTGGATGTCGGTGTTTGCCAGTTCCTATTCCTTTTTTCTCGGTTTTTGATCTTTTTCATATCTTCATCTTTCCTCTAATTTGGATCCTAGCCCGAGTTCCCTTTGTTGTGCTCTCCACTCAACTAGGATGCGAGTCCTTCTCTTCTTTTATCCATATTTGGGGGGGGGGGGGGTCATTTTTGT
>CAKAOH010000719.1:0-14416 GCA_916701665.1 Sebastiscus tertius | reverse complement strand
ACTTGTATCACCGTTGAGTTTTCACAAGGAAATTAGATTTCATTTTAAAAAACATTTATAGGAGCTTTAATTATAAAACAAGACAAACAGTGTGTGTATGCACAAAAAATACTCATCACCACTTGGATTTTCTGCTTTAACTCAACTCTTTTCCTACTCATTATTTTGTGTGTGTGCATGGTATTTTTTGGGTTGCTGAGTGTGGTCTTTGCTAATTCAATAGCTCTTCTGTCTGTCTTGAGCCAGCTCATGCTCGTAGCATAAAAGCCCGTGGTGGAACAAAGTAGTACTCGAGCCAGAACCAAAATTAGAAGCTGCATGACTGACACTCTCTACCTCTCTCTTTTTTTTTTTTTTTTTTTCTCCGTCTCTCTCCATGGTCATTTATTCACCTCTTCCCTTCTCTTTTCTCCTCTGTAATTGTGCTTTTCTTTGACACACCCGCTGGTTTGTGTGGATAGTTGATGTCACACTCATTGTGGTGAAGTGCTGTTTAGCCCTGTGCTGCTGTAGCTACACTTAGCCCGGCTGATGAATGGCTCCGAGGTTGGCTGGCTGGAAGAAAACACCACAGAAAACGAATGGGGCTCCGCTGCCGCCCTGTGAGTTTAAATAAACATGAGGCTGTTTCAAGGGACAGCCACCAGGGAGTTCATGCATTGGACATGGAGAAGCAGGAGATGGAAATTAAAAAAAACGAGACAATATGGTGGAGGGAGAGGAAATGTGTAAACTACAGAAATTTCCCTCACAGCGTTATCCAATTTGCTGCAAGTGAGTTTGCCTCCATAAATTACAGTCTAAAGTTGTCACAATGGAGGCGAGAGAAGCTTATTTCTGCATATTGTGTGCAGCTTCCAAAAGGAAGAGTGGATATAGTTGTAATTCATCTGCCACTGGTGAGCATTATAAACAGGTAGGAAGTAATTGTGCTGTCTGTCATGTGACTCCCTTCGCCCATATCAGCAGCCACTTTGCAAAATCCAAAGCGTTTTGAAATCCACCCCCGAATTCCTGCTTATCAGCGTGGAGGGAGTCTGAAAGGCAGAGGTGGAAATGCATTGTAAAGTGTTCCGCAACCATATTATCTAAATCTCTACATGACTTTAGCCTCGCCTGTCATATTCCAAACCTGGCAAACTGCTGATATCTTATTCAGGTCATAAACTGAAAGAGAGGAGGTGAGAGAGAGAGCCGCCATATGTTAGATTACAACAACAAAAGGGGATGAAAAATGAGCAAAAAAAAAAAAGGGAAGTTTCTTGGTTGCTGTTGCTCGGCTAACGTGATGTAAAGTCTATTTCATGCTCTGGCAAGCCCCAGGGGGAGGCAGCCATTTTTAGAACCAGAATGACCTATATTTTTTTTAGAAGTGGGGGGGGTAAATAGATTTGGCCGGTGTGGAGGGTGGGTTGTGAATAACAACGTGTGAAGCTGTGTCGGGGAGCCCGTGCGTGCACATGGCCCGTTGTTTTGGGGGCTTTTCCGGGTTTGGCTGGGGCTCAGGAGAGACCGCTCTGAAGACTCTTTGTGAGCGCCTCCTGGAAAATCATCACTAATGCAACACAGGAGTTGCTAGAAGCAATGTTCCTGTCAGGCTGCTTACATCCCTTCAACATGGTTATGTCACTCTCACATCTATTATGCCTCATTTAGATAGCGCTGTGAAGCTTTTCTTTTTTTAAAGCTGTCGCACACTTCAGCCCGACACAAAAATCCACGGCTGAAGTTATTCGTTGTTTGAAAACAGAGACAGTATGCTTGACAAGGACCAAAAGGAAGCATCGTGGGAGCCAGGTTGTTTGAATTTTGAGTATGTTAATCTGGTTTTAGTTTGATCTCCTAGTCCTGCACAGTTTGACATCAGAACGTCGAGACAGAATTCATTGAAAAACAGCTGTGTGTGACAGCAATGTTGTCACTAAAGGCCCTGATACACCAAGCCGGCGGTCGGCCGGCGGTGAGCATCTGCCGGCATAGTTTTTTTGCGGTGTGTCCCGCATTGTTGGCTCTAGTCTGCCTGTGTCTGAGTTTTTTTGGCCGATACGGCATGTTGAATCGGCGGCGCTGCCCGTCGGTGAGAAAAATCACTCTAATTGGCTGTTCAACTTAAGCAAATCAGTGCACGAGAAGAGAAACAGAAGTGAGGAAAGCATCCAAACAAGTAAAGTCAAAAGGGCACACAGAAGGCTCTTCTAATTTCTCATCTTATGTTTTTACAACGACATGGCCATCTGGAATGAAGCTAAGTGGTGAGTGAGAATAGTGTAAAAATGGTCGGCAAACACCGCTTTGTTTCTTGTATGTATCATAACAACGGCTTATATCCAGGCGCAGAACACGTTGTCGTTTTTGCGGTGTGTTCAAGTGCAACGTTTTGGCCAAAACACAGGCAACGTGAGGCGACTCAATGGTTGGCTTTAATAGCCGCTAGCTCTTTGATGTCGGGTTGGTGTGTCTGGGCCTTAAAGGCCAAGGGCATTCAGGACGAGCCACACCTCTTTAAAGGCCCAGACACACAAACCGGACATCAAAGAAGTAGCGGCGATGAAGGCCGAACTGCGACATGGGCACACTAGAGCCAACAATGCGGGATACACCACAAGAACTAGACCGACAGACGCTCACCGGCGGCCCCAAACTCTCCGTTGGCTTGGTATGTCAGGACCTTAACAGTTCCCCTTCAAAGTGCAATTTTCATCTTTATTATCTCCACTGAACCGTGTCAGCCAGCTATCATCGTAGCTTTGGGCTGAATTTGATGCTACTGATATGAATAAATCTTCATATACATACACTGCACGCTTCGTTGGCAGTCTTCACTTCACTTTATGACCTTTTATAAGTTCAAGAAAAATGACTAACTTTGAATTAATCACATTTGCAAAGGTGCGTCATATTCAGTTGAATGCTTATTAACTGCCAGCCATTGAGGAGGTCTGGCAATCAGCGTTTTGATATGCGACTTTATAAAGGAACACGAGGCGGCAAACAGAGCTGCAAAGAAATAGGACAAATCAAGTGTGTGTCCAAATCAGAACAAAACTGCAAAATTACTCAATATGTCAAGAACAGCTGTCTGGAAAATTATTGCAACGTTGGCCGACTGAGACAAACCGCCCTCGCAAAGAGGAACAATGGTCACAAGTTGAAACTAACCGACAGAGAAATGATAGATTTGTACTGGAGGGTGACGACGACTGCTACTTTTGCATGCAGCCTAATGTGACTCACCTTTGTAACAGCGTTTAAATGGTGTTTTTGCTGCTTTAAAATGAAAATCCTTATAATTAAGTCGACTTGCTGTCGTCAGCAGAACAAAAATCCTCCTTGAACTTTGATTACTGGTGACTCAGTGAGACCTGAACTGGAATCTCACACGTTTAATAACAGCAAATATGACCCCTCCTGAACCTCCATTCCCCAACTGTCCGCCCTTGTTTTTATTTGTTCTTCCCCTATGCTTTCTGGCTGGGGAAATGTGCACACCTCCTCCTACCTTTTCCCAAACCGACACCTATACCGCTGCCTATTTGTCTCATATATGATACCTGCAACACACAAATGGAGCTGTGCTGTGACTCCCAGTCCCAGCTATCAGGGAGGGGGTCAGCGGCGCCATCAGGGGAGCTTATCCAGCAGGAGGCCAGCGTGCACACAATCCCATTACCCACCCGTGCAGCAGTTTAGACCCACATTATCATCCGCCTTGGAGGGGCTTGCTTGGACAGATGATTGGAACTCCTCATCTCCCCACCCCCCACGTCTCCCCAGGCACATTAGCTGACACCGAGGGCTATGATTATAAACATCATTTATTCAGCAGACTCACTTATCCAGGCTTGTATTCATCCCCCGCTAAAGACAACATATTATCCAGCGTGCACGCAGATCAGCGCGAGCCGGATAGCAGAGAATGCCAATCGCACATCCTCGCCCAATGAATCAAATTCTGATGTGCACATCTGTTCAAAATCGAGGCTTTACTTCGATGTATTTTTCAGAGCGAAGCTGAGATCATTTTTTTTTTTTTTTTTTAAATCTTAGCACTTGCCATATGGTACGCTGTGTCTCAGACAAGATGTAATAAGCATTTAGCAAGTTGGAGATGATACTAGGTGACATTTGCACTGATTGTGGCAACTATTCACACTTCCTCTTCAGAGGGAGGCTACAGGATGTTGGCACCACTACCACAGCACTCTACTGTAGATAAGACGGATCATATATGTCTATTGGAACAGACTGAACTACATGGATGGAACATCTTATAACTCATAATTGCATAGAGTGCTGCAGGGATGAGTCCTCAAAACTGGAAATGAGTTTTAGCACTCCCGGTTCCCTCGCCTGGAAGTCAATAGGTTTTTTTGAATGGGTTTTTTAGTTCGATGCCTGAAATAAGGTCTGTGGTTTTACACAAGCTTATGAGATTTTAACATCTTGTT
Organism: Sebastiscus tertius; assembly: GCA_916701665.1. NCBI lineage: Eukaryota > Metazoa > Chordata > Actinopteri > Perciformes > Sebastidae > Sebastiscus > Sebastiscus tertius. The sequence continues at coordinate 9,968 of CAKAOH010000719.1, read as the reverse complement.
CTACGACTTAAAATACGTCAGTAAATATGCACCCCGTTCTCATTCCTAGGGTGTCAAATACCATCGCTTTTATCACAGCTGTCGGCGTTCAATACCGCCGCACAAGGCACCCTTTAGCGACAATGTAAACCCAACAGTAAACGCACATGGAAAGTGCTGCGTTGACGTAGTTTAAAGAGCCAAAGAGACGTTAAGCACGTGTTTTACTGCAACTGACAAATGATGCAGAGGGGTCTTACAAAGCGTCAGTATGTGACGAGTTGGGATGAGAACCAATGTGTTGAAATATCCCACTAAATGAGACTACAAGACGCCATCACGCCGAACACTAGTCTGCCTTTAGCTCAGTGGTGGTGACGTAAAGTTAGGCGACCATAGTGTAGTACGTTTACAACACAACGTTAGCATTTAATAATCCAAAACCCAATGGAAAAATCCCATTGGCTTTTTGTCGAAGAAACCAGTGCGATGTTAACTTCCTGGTTGGCCTCAAAAAATGCGTCATCCCTGCAGCACTCTATTGGTCTCGTTGCTTGCCCTTCACCTCCTATCCTTGTTGTTGCACGCAAACGATATGCTTAGTTTCCCTGCCTTCCAGAGTGTGGAAAAGGACGACACATCTGACATGAGCCTGGACCCAGACCGGGTCATCTTTAACACTCTCATCGCTATATTTACTCCTCCTGACCTCACATGGCATCTCCTCTCTGCCTGTGAAAAGCAGTGCTAAAATCCTCGGTGCTTTTCTCATTTGCTCGGCAGGCAGCTGCAGAACTGCAGCCCGGCTCACTCTGGAGGCATCCATCACTTAGTGACACTTGAGTGGACAAAATGGGAACATTTTCTCTGACGACTGTCGTCCTCGATGAGTGACGTACGGCTAAAGCTGATAACACGATGGAAAGTTCTGCCCAGAATTATGGCCCTCTTGCTGAATTTTCCATGCGAGCTTGTATAGAGGAATTAACATTGCACAGGTAGTACGAAAGCAGTGCATCACATTCTTCTTCACCAAGCACCCACTCTGCTGGCAACATGATAAAGTTACTGGCTGTCAAATTTATTTATTTCCAATAGAGGAACGTGACCAGGGACAATGTGAAAACATGCACCCTCCCTTGTTTTTCTACTAATGTGCATTTGTTTCATGAACAATAGTTCCCCTCTGACAAGTGCAAAATTGATGAAAAGTTGATTACAGCTATTCAAAGATTCCCTGTGCTCTACATCTTTGATTTGAAGCAAAACAGGAGTAAACATCTCAGAAACAATGCTCCAATAAACACTAGACACTCACATCCATCGTTAGGGTCGATTTTAGACCTCTGAGGCAGTTTTACTGAGTTATTTTCTTTACTTTTAGATTAAAGGGGCTCTATGTAAGAATCAGAAATAGCTTGCTAACGGTGAAACCTGTGGCTGTTAAGTCAATGGCAATCAGTGTCATGTTGCTCGCACTACGTAGACACAAAACTGTCAAAACAGCGAGGCGACACACATGAGACTGAACGTGATTGGCAGCTAAAACCACAATATCACTATGTATTTCACATGCTTGGCAGTAATGTTAGCTTACATGTCCAATAGGAATTTTGCCAGCTCAGGGTCCGTTTTGATACCTAAAACCAAACGAAGGTCCCTCCGTGAATCAAAGGCCCGGTCGATGTTGATCCCAGTTTTTCCCCTGACGTCGCTCACACTCCTGTTTTGCAAGACGGGGCTTCACTAGATAGAACTTTAATAAAAAATTGTGCTTTATGTTAAAAGCATCATTAAAAGCAGTCTACAGGCTGATACGAAAGTTGTGGAAGGTCTAATTTTTTAGGTTAGGTAACACATATTGGCATTAAAAAACAATTAAAAAGCATGTAAAAACTTCCATACATTCCCTTTAATGCTTCAGCCAAAGTACAAGTGTCTAAAACATCCCTATATACACACAGTCAGAGCCTTTTGCACAATGCACACACTGTGTGCAACATCAAGCAGCAGGTTTCACACTCTAAATGGTAACAAATGCTTGAGAGGACACAACAGCTTGCCTGGGTGTTTGGCCTGTCTTGGAAAGAAGACAAGATGATATTTGAAGAAAAAAAATCTCTATTCAGAAGCTGTCTTGTCCATCTGCCGGGGTCAAACCTACAGCTATTATGCTCAGCCTGCTCTTCCCTCCAACCTCTCATCTGCCCACCAGCCAGTCTGTGGATCGTGGAATGCACCGCAGATGTGAACTAGCATGTAGCGCACTCTCGCGCCATGCCACTTCCCACCACACTGACAGAGACTTCAAACAGCTCTGTTAGTGCACCACAAAGGGATTCGCCAGACGTCAAAGCAGCCAACAAGGAGCGACAGACAATTATTTCCACAGTTTCCCTAGTCAGCTGCTGCTGCACAGAGATTGTGGCTTGCATGTGCAAGCAGTGCACTCCAGAGAAACTGCATAATAAGCAATTCAAAGCTGTCGTTCGAATGCCGAGACATGATGCGCACAGGCCAACAGCAGGCTGGACAGCAATTTGTTGAGTAGTTATGGTGTCGGACTGCCAAGTTTTCCCTTTTGCGTAAGTGTGTGTAAGAGAGAGAGAAAGGGAGAGGGCATGTGAGTGTGTCCACATGTTGCGACAAAACATGACCTCTGTCTTTGTCCACCAACAGCCCACACAGTCAGTTAAGGCTCCCATTTGGCTTTGAAAAACATATTGGGTAGTTAAAGAACTCTTCTCATCTCGTCAACTCGATAATAGACACTTTTTAGTGGAATTGCATCCTTATCATTAATCCTCTTGCTTATCTCTGGTCAAATGTGAGTTCCAGATGTCTCATTCTTCATGTTTTGCAAGTTGGTGTTAAAACCAGCAGGACAGTTAGAGGGGAAAATGAGAAATGAGATTTGAGCACAGAGAAGCAAAGTGTAAAAGTCTAACCTTGAAAGGGAGATACTGCATAAATTGGATCCCGACTGGCCAATCAGAGACTTCGCAGCAACGAAAGGGAGAAGAGAAAGGTGCAGAGAGTAACTGCAGACTTTGCTGAGGTGAATAATTAGGACCGTGCAGGATGATACTCTAGGTGGTATTTACACCCTGTTGTGTAGTAAATCTATTCAGCGTTCACATTTCACACTATTTTATTTGAAATGTTATGACTCCTTTTAACTTGTGACAGCGCTGGGTTCAGTGAAATTGTGATTTTCAGCATTCACGCAGTGGTTTCACACAAGCGAAAAACGGGTGTCGAGTCTGCCCTCATATCACAGATTTAATGATCTTGCTACTCGCAAGAAGCAAAAGTCCCAACTTTAGAGGTGGAAAATGTGGAAACCAGAAAAGTAATGAATTCTGAATGAACCTCATTTTGCAGATGACTAATGGCTAAACCCCTCCCACAAACAACAGCTGTCCAATCACAGCTTAGCAACTGTAACAAGGTGCAGCAATGAAGGCCAGTCAAGCTATGTAGATATAAACAACTCATTCTAAGGTAACGGAAACACAATGATTCTTATTATCATATGATTATACACTAAAGAAAACATGCTTATTAATATTATATTCCATTTCTGCCAATAGATCCCCCTAATTGTTACACATTGTTCCTTTAGGACTCTTTTATGGGGTTCCCATTTTAAAATGAGTCACGTAGAAACATTTAAGTATGCCATCCGTCTACAGTGAGGTGTAAATCTGCCACTGGTATTATTCTATATTGCATGTGTATATGCATAGGCTATGTAAATGTGTATACAGGAGCAGGATCCATTAGCTGTTGGTTCTGTAATCTCTATTCGCTATAGTCTTGTGTCTCACGTGGAGAATCTGTTCCCATATGCTGTGACAATGACACAAGAAATTGCTGGATCATTAACGGTTGAAGGGGCAGGTGAAAAAGGTGCTTTATTTAGTGCTTTAGTATATTTTAATCAAGAGAGAGTTGAAGTCTGTGGAAGTAGCTTCACCTCCACTGGTCATGAAAAGGTCATAAAAGGTAATAAAGGAGCTGGGAAGAGGAGAAGAAGGGCTATTTTTACTGACAGATATAACAGAGGAATAGAGAAAGACATACCATAGAGTGAACATTTCAGAGGGTTATGAAAGGTATGGTTGGTATAGGGTGTGCTCCAGTTTTCAGTTGACAAATAGCTATTTGTGGAGGATAGTAATTATCTGTTTTGCTGTTGCATCATTGTTTATATGGTCAAATCAGTCTGTGAAGTGAACAACTGATTCTCCACCAACATACATATTTACAACAGTTCAGTGCAGCATTGGTTTCATACGTAGTTTGTATGTCCTCTGTATATCCATATAGTATATATCCATGTATAATAGATGCAGAAAGCTTTATTTATTTATTACAGTAAGGCAGATACTGGGTTAGCTGCTGAGGGGTTCCAAATGGCTCAAGGGGCTCTGACCAATTTAACTCTTGTGTGTGCATGCATAAATGTGCCTGTGTGAGTGAGAGATGAGAATAAATACGGCGTATTCTCTTTGTAGTATCATTAAAAAAACATTAAAAAAACATTAAACCTGAAAGCCACCATGATTTGAATCACCATCAGAGACGTGAGATCCAGTCAGGTTTGCTGTAGCCAAAACAAGACGCCAAAAATGATTCCGTATTTCATCCCCGAACTTGCCCTTTCATGAGGGGGGGATGAAAAATGTCAACATCGATGCTTCACACCGTATTAACTGTACTGTATTGAACTGATCAGTCAATTGTTGGTGGTTATTGTAGCGTGGCATCTTGTGTCTGGAGTTTGTAGGAATCAGATTTTAAAGAAATAAGTAGACTTGTATAGTTTCAGGGTATGAAAAGTGCTTATACAGTGAGTAAGTCTAGTGTTACATGCAGGGTAATAACTCCTTGTCCACTAATCTGATGTGCTTTGGGTGATAACGTAGGATGAGATCAGAACATAACACTTCCAATTACCAGAACTCCTTTCCCTTCATATGAACCTGTGGCAAATAGAGATTCAACGCACATCCAAAACCAATTGATGAGGGGAATGAAGGGAATCATCAGGAAGACGCTCGGATGAGATGAAATCTAACGTCGAAATAAAGCAGCACAAAGGATTAGATGTGGCTAGGTACTCAGAGATCGCAGGAACAAAAGGATTAGCCAGAGAGAGGGATGTGGGTCACACCCGGCAGATAGTGAAACCAGCCAGTCAGAATGCCCTGGGGGCCTTCCCATAATCCATCATGGATGGCGAGGGTTGTGCGGGCCGTGTGCCGGCGAGAGCGGAGGGGAGGGGAGCAGGGAAAACAATGAATTTGCTTTTTATACACTCATGCAAATGGCATTTCTTAAGACTCAGATTGTCATGGAGTTATCTGGAGTGTGGTGGCATTACCTGGGCCGTGACCTTTTGACCTGTGGCTCAGGGGATAAGTCACTAAGAGGACAGTCTACCAGACCGCCATCCGATGAGGATTACACCATTAAGCTCCTTGTTAACCCTGTGGCACGAAACAGACCTAAGTGTCACGAGAGATGCTTAGAGGGAAGGATTCCCTGGTTCTGTCTGAATCACCTTGTTTATTTCTGATTTACTCCTAAAAATCATACTAATTTCCAAACATATAATCCTGTCACATTCAGGGACAAATGAAAAGGAGGCCACAATACTGGGATTTAGCTTTCATTGCCATTAGAGGATAAGTGGGGGTAGATAATATCATGGTGCAGTAATTACTCTGACATGGCCTCTCCAGCAGTCTCAAAAGACATGGATTTTCCTCAAACACAGGAAGTAAGATCTGATAGGGTGTCATGGCGGGACGCAGCCTCAGAAGCAACCTCCTCTTTATCTGATGGGATCAGTGGGAGCGCAGGAAACTCAGTGACCTACATCTCCTTCAGACAGACATCTGTTACCTTCCGCTCCACACCCTGGGCCAAAGCGAAAAGCACCAATTACACTGATGAACCACTTCCACGGCGGCCCCCTCGCAGCTACTGCACCTTTGAATGTTCAGGCGGAGTATTACATCCTGTTGTCCAGAGAAATGGGCACAAAGCGTGATTTTTTGGAGAGGATTTTAATCAAATTTTGCCATCTGCAGCACAGGGATAATTACATAGATCCATGGTGGCATGTGTTGCAGACACGGGCGCGGGACAGGAGGAGGAGGACAGATTATTATTATTACTGTATCATCTGAATGGTGTGTTCTAAGCCCTGGAGGTCAGGGCATAAGGAAGAGGATTACAACCTAGGAGCCAAGTAGATTAAACAGAGGCTGACTCTATACTGTGCTCTGCTTAAACTCATTCCTTCATCCAGACTCAACACGCACAGTGATTACTAAACGGTTACACTGATTACCACAGGTCACATTTTGTAGGAGTTGAAGAGTATGAAGAGTGTGTGTGTGTGTGTGTGTGTGTGTGACTGCACTCACTCTGTAGCAATCACCAGCAATAATCAAAGGGAACTAGTAGCTCAAAGAGAACAATCACCCATTGCTACGTCGACAAGGGCCTGATTGTGCCCTAGTGATCATGCAATCAATGGTTATAAATAGACGTTGGTCATTGCTGGAATGTATTTCTAAAAATATACCAAAAGATGGGACTGATGTTTTCATCAGGAAAAGTCATTCAAAGACTGGATGAGCATTATGATGTATAGAAAACAAAATATTTTTATTTTACATTTGTGTGTGTGTTTTATTTCTATAATTTAAAGCTGCAGTGCATAGCAATAGTGCAAATATGATTAAAAAACTCATTACAGCAGTGCATAAGACAGGTAATCTGAAAAAAAAACATGTGCCTCTGGTGTCCTTAGGTGCTCCTAATGGCATCTGCAAGATTTCACAGACCGGAGGAAAACAACCAATCAGAGCCGAGCTGGAGTCTACCACCTCTGAGCAGCTGTCAATCACTCGCGACCTCTGATAAAACGGTCAAACTAGGCAGCGCTGATCAAATATGAATCAATATTCTATTACTGTAATGCTTATTTCTCACCTCAAATGTTTTCAGAAACATCTTGTAGTGTATTGTTTAGCTGTAAAATGAGAAAATTTGTGTTTGAGATCAGGAAATACCAAGCACCGCCAACCAGCCGGAGCTAACTTTCTCATTTTACAGCTAAACAGTACACTACAAGATGTTTCTGGAAACATTTGAGGCGAGAAATAGACATTACAGCTGCCTAGTTTGACCTAGTTTATCGGAATTTGCGAGTGATTAACAGCTGCCTCCGTTGAATGAACAGTCAATAGGAACGCTCTCTTCTCTGAAATGACCTGTGATTGGCCAAAGTCTCCAGTCATAGGCTAGATTTTTTTTAAAACAGAGCCATGATGAGGTGCAGAAGTCTAGTTTTCTCTCAGAGCACTTGAATTACAAAATGCTGAAAGGTTATAATGGATTTTTTGCCAATCATTTTGCCCAATGATGCCAAAAACATTCTGCCTACTGCAGGTTAAAATCTCTCACATTGAGGACTTTCTGGTAAACTTCTGAGCTTATGTGATTGAAAGTCTGTGTAAAGATTACCAAGTACAGGCACCCTTTCCCTGCTCACTTGAAAAAACATAATTTCATCAATGAATAACCAACAGGCTCCATTATGCTCGTGCACTTTGCACGGCCTCCTCAAAACAAACTAAATGCCATTTATCGCACAGTGAGTTCTGTGCTCGCGTGGGTGTCGCAGATCAGGAGAAGTTGATGCATCTGAAAGGGGAGGTGGATGTGGCCTCTCTGGGGGGAACACACGAGGATCACATCGCCGATGACATTTTCTGCTTTGCATCATGCACAAAAGCGATTCACAGCGGTCTCGCTGATGGGGTGGGCTATCTTTCAACTCTGCAATTTACCAGGCTGTGATGAAATGGCAGCATGGCCTATGGGCACTCGATAATAGAAGGGAACGCATAAACAGAGTGGAACTGTATGCCTTGAGGCTGGTAACAAGGTTAATAATAAGATGCAAGGCCAGAGAACGCCAATTCAACCACCTCTTTATCTTCTCCCTCTTTATCGTTAGTCAATCTCCCCTTAGGTCATCCCTCAAGTGTTGCTGTAGTTACCCTGAATCTCTGTCAATGACCAACCTACACACTGGCTATGACTGGAATTAAACATTATCCATTATGTAAAAGATGAGTGCTGTTACTAAAGGAAATAGTTTATTCAGTGAAAAGCACGGAGGCCATGAATTTCTAATGCCGTTTTGCTACAAATTAGCTCTAGAATCACTTGTGAGGAAATGAACGGGTTAAGACATCTGGAGCGGGGTATTGTGTATGGAAGGCAAGCCTGAGCCATGGTAAACACTTCAACACACTCAAGCGACTCCTTATCTGAGCATGGCGAGTGTGAGGGTTCATCTTATTAGACTTTCAGAAATAGACTGGAGTGAATCTTTTCCCTCATATGGAGAGATTGGCAGTGCAGTCAGGGAAGTGATTTCAGCGCTGCATAGAATTGAATTGCTGGGGGGGAGGTTGGTTAAGCAAGGGGGTTTAATTTGCTCTGGAGTATGTATTCTCATACTGATATGCCAAAATGTAATTGGAGTCGGTACAAGAGCCGGTCGTTTTCATTTGAGATTTGAGGGTTTGGGATTTTTTCCGTGTGAATTGCATCGTCTAAACAGTATGTTTTACCCTGCCTGTACTAGATGAGAGTGCATGGTGCAAAACGGGCAAAATGTAGACTTATCTGATATGCGATGTAAATGAACCGTGTCGGTGGAGATACAATCTTATCTGGTGTGTTAATAAATGTGTAACATGCAGCTACCACGGGAAAGTGAGTGCGTTCATCCCCCCAAACACACCCCTCAAAAAAAGCCAAGTCCACGTCCATCTTTCTGATTAGCTTGGGTCGTGACATATGGAGATGAATGTCAGTAAACACTGTGGATACATTGAGTCACGGCCACCTCCCACACACCTCTCCCAGTATGAGTCCTGTGTAATGATCTGGGGAGTCTGGACAGCCGTCTGCTTAGCTTCGCCGCGCCGTAGGGTGCTGAGCTGAGTGAGAGGAAGAGAACGGGGGGACAAGACAGGAGAAGATGATTTCCCTTTTTTCATCTTCGCAACGCTCTCCATCCTGTGCAGAGATGTGAGAAATTAACAAACACAACCTCCCGCGGAGACGAAAAAAGGTTGAAGTAAAAAATCCTAATAAATGATGGCGGTTCACTGAACTCGCTCAGAAAATCAGCATCTACCGCTAAGATAAGAAACCGTCTCGCTGTGACTTATGTGTGTGATTTCATTCGGAACATCATTACAAACAAAAAGCTGATGGTGATTGTAGTTTGAACCAGTTACATTATGATACAAATCCCATTATTGTAGCTGAAAAACAAAGAGGAAATTCCTTGGGTCTACTGAAGCAGAAACATGAATGCCCTCTGTAGCTCTCAGTCCCTTTATGAATATTTTAAATGCATTGTTACAGTGAAACCAAAAACATTTAAGCTAAAAAGACATCAAGTTGATCTTTTTGTGAGGCCTGGACCCTCAAGACCATTCAGTGGGGTTTAAAAGCCAAGTCTTTGTGGAAGTTGCAGTTGTGAAATCAGTCAAACGGAAGCGCGGCAAACTGCCGGCTTAAGTAGGCCACTCCTGCTGAGCTGTTGCTTTATTTTTGTGCTCTGGCCTCACACATACTGGTTGATTTAGCAGAGGGGAGAGATTGTGATGTAGACGTGCTTCCACTTGGCGCAGCTGAATGCCAAGTGTAACCACTGATAACTGTGCATGGCGGCCGTAGGAAACCCTGGGGCTGTGGAGCCCTCTGCCCTTCCCAACATGATCCAGGGGTGCATAGAGATAGAAACTATTTGAGTGACATATGGACATTATGAACACCTTGCTCCAATCATGAGGCAGCGTGTTGTCAGGCTATTAAATAGGCATTATCAGTTGCAATAAGCAACATCGACGTGGGTCATTAGGGGCCTACAACACCCAATATTA
>CAKAOH010000718.1:20000-60080 GCA_916701665.1 Sebastiscus tertius | reverse complement strand
AAGGCTGTTCTGATGTAAATCTAAAATAGAAAAATGCACACAATTTCCACAACAGGATCGCTCTGTGCCAGCATCACGCTCACGACCAGTCACTGCAAACATACGACGGCAACAAGGTAAGACTGTCTTGAGTTATCTGTACCCCACCCCTGAATCAAATGCCTACCTGCTTGTAGTCATAAATTGGCACTTAAACATTTATTGTTCCTATCCTGTCTCCCTTCTCTCCCTCTGCTCGCTTCAGCTGGTCAGCAGGAAGTGATCACAGAGCTGGCAGCCCTCCGTAGGTATCTGAGGAATGAGCAGAAACAACTGGAGGTTCAGCTTGCCCAGACAGATCGAGAGGAGAGTCACTGCCCTCCCCCCAGCAGGTATTACAGTCAGACACCCCTGAACACCAGGGGTAATTTGCTTCGGTATACCGGCGTGCTTAGAATGAATAGGATTTTATTACTTTCTTCCTAGCTAAAAATGAGCCATTTAGAGAACCTATTTAGATGTGCTCTACCCCTTCAGGTCCAATTTCACCTAATACACCCCCAGACACATTAAGGTGAAGACACAATACTAATTCTGTCTTGTTAAATGGCAATTTTGATTTGCTATTTGTATTTAAGGAGGCTGTCTTGTGCTCTGAGTTAATGAAAGTGACCCAGGTCAAATTGGCTATCTTCCTATCTCCATTCAGATTTGTTTCAGGGACTCATTACTGCAGTAATGTAACGGTGTGATCCCAAAGGGAAATGTTCTTTTCGTCTGTCTTCACCTTGCAAGATCAGCAGGTTCACCTGCAGTGCGGGTTTCAATAGGGATTCAGAAAAACACATGTGACATAGAGTAAATTCCACCCCTAAAAGGGCAGGAATGTACTACAAGCTACTTGTAAATCTTATATTCAAATAAGTTTACTGCAAATCACCAGAGAAATGCCTTTGAACTGGGGCCAGTTTCACAACTTTTCCTTGGTTCCAGTATAAGCTGCTTACACAGAAAGCCCCATACCATAGGCCTCATAAAAGCATTTAAGTGTTTAACATACACAAACCAGGTGTTACGTCCTTACTATTACTACAATACTCACATAACTCTTTTTGAATCCAGCCTAATTTACGGAGGGCCAGTGTATCAAGTGAAACTGCACGCTGTAGTCATTGCGCACAACTGGAAAGCAGTCAGGCTTGTGAACTATTGGCACATATTCAGACAGGCATTTGTATATTATTTGAGGTAATTTTCCCGTTTCAAGTGGGTTTTTCCTCCTTTGCTCAGACCCAGAGGACGAGCCAGATGGAACATCGTTGAATCAATGCACAAGCAAGCTGTCCAGCCATCAACCTCCTCTGGTGCTGCACGTGTTAATATGCAAAATATCTGGGAGTTCAACCAGCTGAAATACAGAGGTGATGAGACTTCTTGGACACTGGTTTCATTTTATGAAGTAACATTTGTACTTACCAATCAGCTCACAAGTCAGTTTTCTGTGCAATCTGTTTGACCCAGAGGTTACAAGTAGTCATGACTGCAAGAAGAGGGCCTATAATGCACTTACAAACCACAGTAAGACTTTTCGTAGTGGTTACTGTCTTGTGAAAGTGAGATATTACTTCATTTTACTTCTATCAGTCAGATAATAGTGGTGAGAAATGAGTTCATCCCATTGAACTAAAACCAGTTGGACACTGCTTGCTTTCCTTCTGCACTCTGAACCCTTCCGACATTGAGAAAGTGATTGAAAAACCCCTCCTGTCGTGGTGTTGATGTGAGGACAAGAGACCAAGATCACTGCGGCCCTCAACCAGCTGGATATCGCCAGATGGTTTAGACTTTCCAGAGCCTCATCAGCCCTCTGCCTCCCTCGAGCTTCTCTGAAACTTTAATCGCATGAGGTCATGGGAGGCATCCATCAGTGACAGGCAGTTTGGCAGCGTAAACAGAGAATGTAATGCAGGCGACCAAGGAAATGGCTTTGGATGGGTTCCCAGACCGAGTTAATGCAGTGGTCTGAGAGACACTCAGAGCTCCGGCTTGTAAAACCCCAAAAAATAGGAAGAAATGCTCGTCTGACCATATCACTTATCAAATTTCCAGATATAAATAAAGGATTTATGCCAAACTTACATCTGAAAGCTGCATCAGATCCATTCTCTACAGTCAAACCTCAGTGGGAAGGATGTAGCCAGGCTGTGGAGCTGTTGAGTCACAGCCAAGTTGTAGTTTAAGAGAGTGGAGGAAGAGGGAGACAGTGAAATTGTTGGCTTGTCTTTTAATGTCTACCTTTAGTCTGTACTCCCTGAGCCTATCTTTCATATTCTGTATTACTGTTATTGCTGCGTCATTCGAAGAAAGCCACTTTATTGCTGCTGTCGAACAGATATGGGACGATACCTTTCTTTTATTTGTCAGACACAGAATCTCGCAAGGAGGTCCGTCACATGTACCCCGACCCTCCCACTGACGCACAGAGTCTGGACATCCAGCAGCAGGCACTTCTTCGTGAACAACAACGCAAAATCAGGCTTATGAAGAGAGAGGAAGAGCTGCATGGTCAGTGAGCACACTCAAATTACTCCTCAAACTGTTGTGCTCTTTAACTCATTGTTCTGTGTTTTCGCTACAGACTTTTTGGACCAGAAGCCGAGCCACTATCGTCCTGTGAGTGGTTACCACATTATAAATATGCATTTTCACTGTGACAGGCTAGTCAGGTACATCTTGCCATGGTTTGCTCTTCTTAAGGGTAAGTTAATGTGTGCCTCTGTGTTTAATCCTTATCTCAGAGGAACAAACCTGGAGGCTTCATCCACAGAGACTCCGTATTGCCATCTGAGACTGCTTTTGTTGGTAAGCCTGGCTGAACATGATCTGTTTTTAAAGACTGTCCCTGTTCCTCTTTTCTTCTTCTTTCAAGTATGAAGAAAGTGTTTACATCAGTGAGGGGGACACAATATGCTTTGGGATTTCGTCTTTTTCTAAGGCTCCAGACATTTTCCATAAAGGTGACATGGCTCACGAGGTCAGCTACATGCACCCTCACAATGCCACACTACAACAGCCTCTGCGCCAGGATAATTTAGCTCTGTGTCCCTGTGCCAGGCTAATTGTGGCCCATGCCAGCTCCTGTCTCTGCGTTGCAGCTGGTGCCAGCGTTGGGTGCAAGGCGCACATGCCAGCTGCGGGGTGGAGATAGCACAGTGCCAGCCATTGGGAAGGGGTGGGGGGGGGGGGCAGTAGAGAAATTGTTTAAAAAGCCTGGTGCAGGAAGGCAGCCTTTTAAATAATTCCCCTGTTACCCTTTTCCATTCAAAACCCTTTCCAGTAAGGAGTTTTGCTGAATGGACTGATTTCATTATTTTCACATTACACATATCTGAGCTGAATGAACTTTTAGATTCCTAATCTCTATCCAGCTGTAAAGAGGTTTGTGTGTAATGATGAATGGCTTTGTCAGACGTTTACAGTGATGGTGGTGCATCTGAAGAGCAGGTTCTTCACCGGAGACGCCGTCAGCCCTCAGCAGAGCGCCAGGAGAAGACAGCCCCACCGGGGAGACATGACTATGATGTATGGTGCCGAGCAGTATATGGATTCTTTTGTTTGCTTCGGGTCACTACAGTAACAGAGCAGTATCCCTCACTGATGCTTTTGATACTGTATTACTCAAGTCCCATTTTTGCTTTTACAACACTTAACAGATGAGAGTTGTAGTCAATCTCTTCTTTCTGATGTCTATTGTACAGGAGGTGGCCGGGTCCACGGATCAGGAGGACCGCAACATCCAGCCAGATGCTCAGTCTTTGCAGTCAGTGACTAGTTTGAACCTTGAATCTAAAGACGGCGCCCATAACCAGCGACGCATCACGAGACAAGACACTAGTGATCACAACGCCAGATCAGGTGAGAGGAAACACTTCCCATAGAAGTATTTAATTAAATAATCCGGATGCTAATGTAACAAAAACATAACAAGTCTGACAAGCGGGAGCGTGAAGGAATGTGTGATGCCATCTTATATGTCTTTTACTAGTAAATTAGCAGATAAAATAAAGTGCTAACAGATAAAATAAAGTGCATGCAACTTTATATTTAAGCTTCATTTTTAACCAACTCTTAACTTGCCAGATTTATGACACGTGCTTCAGTCTCTTACTAAAGCTTTGCCTTTTCATCCTTTCAAAAAAGATGAGACAGTTAACTAATGTTTTAGAACAATCAAAACCAACTTGACTCAAAATTGTAGATGATGAACAAAAAAATTACGCCGAATTTTAAGCATCCTTTATGTTCTGATAGCCTAAAGAAATGTGTGATGGATAAGTCTATGTATTCTCCAGAGGGGCTGTCTGGTGATGAAATGGATGTCTTGTCTCTGCGTTCTGCCCTGGAGAGGGTAGTCTCCATGGAGACTGTTGCCACAGAGGCCTGGCTGCGGCCCGGCACGTCGGATAGTGTAAAACGCGCCGGCAATAGGGAGAGGCCAAAGAGTAGGATAGATGCTCCACCTTGGCTTAGCTGCTCTCCAAACAAGGGAGTCTAGTTCCCCTTTTCTTTGGATGCCTCTCCTGAGAACGAACAACGCTGCTGAGATGCTTGAATCTACTGACCAACACTTTAGTTGTGAGTGTTTGTTAGATCACGTAGCTTCAAAAGCTTGTTAGACACCAGAGTCTGCCTGTAAAAATATGAATGTCTGTTAGTTTAGAAAAGAACTATCTTGACTCTCAGCATGAAAATTGCACTTTTTTTTTTCACCTTGCAATAGATTTGTATGATGCATATCTGTGAATGTACCATAAACATATGCATGTGTTATTTTTGTTATAAATATACACTGGAGAGTTTATTTTATAATAAAATGATATTTTAATGGTGTCCTGGCTGGTCATTAATGGAAAAAAATAAACAGCTAGCAGTTCTATCATTTAGAAGTCAGTGATTCAGCATTTCAAATCAACCAAGTTCAAAAACTTTATTGACCTAGAACCTGATTAGAATGCCGGATGATGTATTGTACAGAAAGTTGTACATAATCTTTTTTGCAACATAGAAAACTTTACATTGCTGTATCATATACATTTTGTTTTCTACATCCATGAGCAGGAATGCATCCCATTCATACTTAAAGCACAGCTAACATTTGTCATTTTTCTCTATACATATACCGTTCCCCCAAACCAAAGAAAGAAACATTAAATATATTATTAACTTTTTGATTTTGTACACAAGAGTGAAAACTAAACTCAAACGTGAAAACAGACTAGTGACTCAAAAAGCAGCTAGCATCAGGTTTGCTCTCTTATCTTCCAGTTTCAGAAGCCCAGTTATCATCTATCTCCGATAAAAACCTAAGAACATATAAAATGGAATAATTTAACCCTTCACTTTCCGCAGTCATGTTCAGTTACAAATCGCACTGTATAGGACAATCTGCAGGAGATGGTACAGTCAAATAAATTATCACAAAAGTAAAATCTCCAGTGCATTCAAAAAAGAGATCAAGTGCAGCAAATCCAGAGGAGGAAAAAAAAAATAAACAAAAATAAATGAAATCTAGTGTTATAAGATTATATTACATAGCGGCAGATCTGTACAACTAGTTTCATCCAAGAGGCTACCAATACTAATGTTAGCCATCTGCGGTGCAGACAGAAAGATCATTATTATCAATGTGTGACAAATAGTCACATCATAGTTACTAAATATGTCTTTTTGCATGTTGTTGAACCCATTCATTCTTTACTTTTTAAATATACAGTAAGAAGCACACATTGTTTGAAATATATTCCTTCTGAGCAGATCAGAGATATGGATAACTGTCAGTTGTTAATCAGTAGTTTTATCCAGTGGAGGCATCGCTACACCTTGTACAAGACATCACTGTTTTCATGGTAATATCAAGTACTCTGTCGGGGCTGTTTGTGTGTTATAGGCGTGTCTGTGTGTGTGTGGTGACAGGGTTAAGGGTGCGGGTGGGTGGTAGCAGATAGCCGATTGGTAATCAGCTGTTTTGAGTCAGGCGTAAACCACGTGGAGGGCCCTGAGGTGACGCAGAGCCACAGCGGACGTAGTCGCACAGACCTGAGGCGGGTTGCCTCAGTAGAGCTCTGTGTTCCAGGCTGTCTGCTGTGCAGCATCACTGGGCCTCTTCTCCGGCTCCGGCCTCCTCCACCAACTCTGTGCCTGCCTCCTGCTCAACGTGTGCCGGCTGAGGTTCTGGTTCGGGCTCAGGCTGTTGCGCGATATGAAACACGAGACCGATGCGCAGGTAGAACTTTCTTAGAACGGCCCGTAGCTCCGGGATCAGGTCAAACTGCATGATCTCACACAGCAGAGGGTAGTATCTGGATGCATGCGCCTTGAACTGTGGGAGGAGACAGAGAGAGAGTGACACCCATGTCTTGATGCTACACAGAATAAAGGAACACTGTTTAGCACTTAAATCATATTTATATGCTGGTTATTTGGTATGAAATGGCTCTAGGTGACAAACAGCATAATTCTCTATATAGAGTATTCAATGTTGTGCGAAAGGGTGGTACTGCACTTCTATATTTTTGTCGTATATCAGATTTATTCATCTAAATCTAAATGTTGAAATTGTTCCAATGTGACATTTTGCAATGCAATCAGTTTTGCTCTTGCTCTGCTGCACTCAGCTCCATCTATACCCTTAATGTGATTGGCATACAGATTCCCCATTCATTGTTAAACTAAATTTATATTATACCATGGACACAAATGAGCTTTTTTTCTGATTGGTTGTCAAGGGCCAGTTGCATAAACTTTACACATAACTTTTAGTTAACTATTTCAACTGTTAATCCACATTAGTCACTCATAGGGAAGCTTTATGCAACAGGTACATTTAAGTGTATATAGCAAGTGACTTAAAGTTATATTTAAGACAAAGAATAGGTCTATTTTCATGCAACTGGCCCCAGGTGTCTATTAAAATAGTATAACAGCACAAACATAGTCCTGGTAAACAGTTAAACCACACATTTAAATCGGTGCACAAGGCATATTTAACTGCAAACAAGTTGCAAACGCAACAAGCGTTAAAAAGAAATGACAATTTGAACATGCCTTCTATTTTATGTGTGTGTATTAAGTGTGATAATACACTCCTGTTATAGATGGAGGAAATAACTGCCCCATCTGTTACTAATTGTAAATTATCTTGCATGTGTCAGGAAAGGCGTCATCAAGCGTTTCGGCTGCTTACCCTTTCATCACTGATCTTTAGCACCTTGGTGAGGAAGAGCAGCAGCAGGTTGGTCCAGGCCTCTCTGTGGCTCTCTGAGTTCAGAGCCAAGAAGTAGGCTACGGCCTCACTGCACACACTACATCACACAGACAAAGAGAGACACATTTCAGACATCATAGGAGAGCATTAAACAGAAACAAAAATACTGCATATTATGAAAGAGAAATGACTCAGAGCTGTGTTGTTCTGTAATGTATTATAGCAAGACGGCATCTGTTTTACTGCCTTGCTTATCACGTGAAAAAAATAGCCGGGATGTGGATGATGAAGATCGTTTTTGCTTGGTAACTGCTAATTAAAACAACTGACTGAGGCCGTTCTGAAAACAATTAGACACTTTTCTTCACAGTTTAAGCTTCAGGAAAAGTGACGCGACCTCTGACCTTTCTCCTTTAAAACCCCGCAGTCCTCTTCTGACATCACTGGCATCTGTTAGCCCTTCACCCTCCCTCCCTCCCTCACACTCACAGCTCTCTTGCACTTCACTGTCTGTAACTTAATCGCCTCCTAAATCTGCACCCTGCAGTAATCAAACCTGCATGTGTGTGGTAAACAAAAATCTGTGTGTGTGTGTAATTTAAGAATAAACGTGCGTCTGTGTTGCTTCTGGATGACAGGATGAGGTGTGTGAAGGAACATAAAATACAGGCGTGGTGACACATAACAGTGTCTCCATGAATTAGGATTTCTGAGCCACTCGCACACGCAGGCTCCATCCTTCCTCCTCCTCCTTCCTCCTCCTCCTCCTCCTCCTCCTCCACTCTTTATCATCGTCTCTCTAATAATGAATGCAAGTAGGAGAGACAGGCGATGATTCTGCTTTATCTTGATATCACCATCAATTCGAGGGCGAGGCTGGGAGAGAAAAGGGGGGAGGGGGGGGGGGGTGACGGCTGTTTTGCGAGACGCTGAATAAAGATGCAGCGATGACAGCAGTGCTGACTGAACAATGAAACATCAGTGAGTGTGCCGATTCCCTTGGATCTATACAGCATCCGTTACAGAGAACTGCCGAGCTGTGCACACGCTGTGCCTTTGCCACGAGTAACTGACTGTAGATAGTGACATCAAAACACCCCTCCCCTCCTCTCAGGGTCAGTGTCTTTTGATTTCTCCTTCCTCTGAGGAGGATATTGACGTCTGCGCCCGGAGAAGTGTGATTTCTTTATTCCCACATTGGAGCTAGTGATGGTGAATGTGTCAGAGACGTATTAGGCTTTGACCAAATGAAATACTCCTCAGCTCAGAGAACACACAGTATGCATATGCTCAAACACAGACCAGGGGCGGAGCGAAACCGATGACTCAGTCGATATTAATATTTCACAGATGTATTGGCAACAACATCCCTGATATGGAGCCAATTGATTCCGCAGGAGTGATGGTAAAAAGGAGCGTTTTCAATATCTACAAACTGCCCCTTTTAATATTATTAAAGTCATTCATTTATTCTCAGATTGAACTTTTGAAAACATAAACATAACACCCAAAATCCCCATATCCATCTATGTAATGCACACAGAGTTTTTGCAGGAAGATGTGCTGCTCCATTGCAAACTACCAACAACAAAACCTCCAATTAGATTCTGAATTCTGTCAAATTGAAAGCCCGTTCCCAGGCATATGCACACATAAACTTATTGTTCCAGCTGTCCCTTATAAACACATATTTGGCAGGAGTAGTGTACTCTGTGCAGACAGCATCATTAGTGGGATGAAAACAAGCAGCACAACAACAGAAAGCATTACAAGATTAGTAGTTTAACATGTCTTTAATTAACTATTAACTAAAGACTAATTAAAAACTATTATTAATTAATTTAATTAACAGCCTGTGCTGCCATGCCTACTAATGTGGTGGTCGATGATAATGATGATGACTGTTAATATGAGAAGTGTGTTGCGTCTACTTAGAAATCATGTTAAATATCAATGGAGGTAGCCGAGTAGGGGTAATTCTCAGATGGATCAGCAGTTGCAGTCAATGAATGCGTCACACGTTTGTTTCTTACTTGAGCAGTCGTCTCTGGACCTCCTCCCAGGCGTCCTGGCGGCTCTCGTCTGTGTACATACGAAACAGGATGCGCAGGCCGCACGCCAGGCTGCTGGTCTCCTGCTTCAACAGGTTGGGCTTCGACTTTCCTTTGAAACCTTCAACACACACGTACAGATGAACACAGTTACAGTCACAGCCATTTTAAAATGTTCTATAATCATTATTATTATTATTATTATTATCTCCAGCAACACAGCCTGAGGTAAAGCGCTAATCACAGTCTAGATGCAGACAGTGATTTCTTGCCCCTACCTGCTTTCCACAGTAAAGTCCTCTGCTCGTTGTTGGAGTTGAACGCCTTGGCGAAGCCGTGCGACTCCAGCAGGCAGTCCAGCAGCTTGAAGAGCTGTTCCGAGGTCAGGTAGCGATACATGCCGTGGTCCTGGATCTCCACAGGGACGTCCGCTACATACGAGGCATCCCGCTTCAAAAAAAACAAAGACATGACAGATTATTATTGGCTTTAATCACATAGCACAGAAATATGGAACCGCTGATGAGTTACTATCTCAGAGAAACACGAGCGTTTGTACCTGAGCAGCAGCAAAGTTCTCAGCATCTTCCTTCTTACTGGTGGCAGGAAAGAACACAATGTTATCGATAGTCTGGATCAGCTCCAGCTGCACGACACACTTTATCAGCAGAGCCGTGAATAAGCGCTGCTCCTGGACCTCTGTGGAACAAAGAGGGAGACTTCCATCAGAACACACACTCTGATAAAAAACACCAGCAGTCGGTCTTTGAGGGAAGCGACGGGCTTACTTATTGGGGTCCTGCTCCTGGAGCCGTCCTCACACATGCCCGAGGCTGAGCTGTACTGGCTCTGCCGACGGCTCTCCATGGCAACCCTGTCGGCACTGCTGATGGAATGCTGGTCGTCAGAGCGGGACTGAATGTCCACTGACTTCTGGGAAACGGAGTCCTGAGGGCAAAGTGGGCAGAGTTAGTGCAAGGCCTACATATGTATATACACCAGAGCTATCACGATATCAGATTTTCACTACACAAACTGGAGAGAAAGTAATCATAACTGTATATATAAAATTATTTAAGAGGTGCTGGATTATTTACACAATATCATCATAAGTGTATTATTAACATGACATCAATGTTTAATTTTTAAATATCATGGTTATCGTCAATACCGGTATATTGCGACACCCCTAATATATACAATACTTGAAATTATACAAACAAATTATGTAAAAGAAATGAAAACTGTATGAAAGAAGCAAGGCAAATACTTTGTTTCCTAGCAGATGTGGAAATAGACTTGAAAGAAAAATGTGAACAAAGAGTGATTCATTCACGTGCAAAACAGAAGAATACTGTATTTCCTTACCAGCTGTTTGTCTGACTGGCTCGGTGTTGTCAAGTGCTCTCCCTCTGCTCCTGCTGGTCTCCATGTTAACAGCCTGAAAACCCAGTTTACCCATTAAATCACATTCTTCGTTGGACAGAATAACAAACAACTAACAACTTCCAGCTGGAAAATCCATCAAGCTAAACAAAGTCTTAATTTGGTTAAAGTCTTACATCCCGTTGGTTTGTATTTCCATTTAGCAACAAATGTCCCCGTTTATAAATAGAATCACAGCTAAATTTAAGACTGCAGGTTTAAATGTAACAGCGTGGCTTGTTTTCTGACTTTCGAAGAGATGCTTTATTATTTTGTATTCAGTGCAGCAGCTTACGAGTGTGGGATGGTGGTCTTGAAGATATCCAGCATGCAGTTGCACGTCTTGTCCCAGGTCTCCAGGGAGAATTTCTCTCCATTCAGGATGACCACATTCTCTAGACAGTTGGTGCCTGAACGGGCGAGCTGCTCATTATCTACAGACACAAAATGAAGAGGAGGAGGAGGAGGAGGAGGAGGGGTGGGACCGAGAGGAGGGAAAGACGAGGGAAGGGTAAATTAAATAAGACAGAGTGGAAAAAAGGTAAGAAAGTCTACAGAGATTTGCCTTTTCATCTATATTCCAATAAACAACCCAAAAATACTAAACACGTTTATTGACTATTTGCTTCACCTTCTTTTTATAAAGTGGTGGACAAGTATTGATGCAGCACATAAAAGCCCAGTTCTGTCACTGCAGGCAAGCCCACCAAGTGTCCTAATGCCTCTTATTATTTTGACCTGTTGAAGCTTGAAGACGAGAGGACAATCTTGACCTCAACCAACGCTGCACACACTCTTCTTTTCTTGTGTAAAGATAAATAATGTCAGGAAACAGAAAGGGGTTTGCTGAGTTCTCACCTTGCTGCACACACCAGTAGAGCTGAGCCAGGATGTCGTCCAGCAGGACGTCGTTGAGGGACTCAAAGTATTGGGTGAAGACGTCACAGATGGCGTAAAGTGCGTGGTTGCAGGTGGTGGTCATCCACTCTGCTTTCTGAGGGTCGCAACACAATTTCCCTCCGTCAACATGAGAACAAAAGCTACGACCCAATACTGCAGACATTTCAAACAGCTGTTGGATGATGAAAGACTCGTCGCGTACCTCGGTCTGTTGCTCAGGCAGCTTCATGTTGTCAAAGATCCTGAAGACAATTCTGAACAGGTCTTGCCACCAGTGTTTCTCAAAGGTGTGCCCGTAGGTCTTCATCACTTCAAACATCACAGTCAGCCCCCTGGGAAATACACACACACAGATTTGTCCTTTCTTTGATGCTACAGCTGACATTTGCTTTTTTTTTTTTACAACATGCATTAAAGTCTTTTTTTATGAAGCTAGCTTTGACGTGCAAACATTGGCAGCACTTTACACTGGCTTGAAATCTAAAGCTGTTCATATGTACAGTTTTATGCCTTGAATGGCGCCCACCATCTGCACCCCCCTCGCCTACCTGGTCCTGACATCCAGCTTACACCTGTTGATGATGCAGGAGAGCTCGAAGAGGATGGGAAACCACCCCCGCACCCACACGCGGTCCTCAGGCGCTACATTCATGTCATCACTGGTGTAGTCTTTGAACGCCTGCCAGAGAAATACGAGCCGTGGTCACCATTTCTGCCTCGGGGAGAGAATTAACCCTCCTGAACAAATACACATTTCTATACATACTGTGCGTGGCCCTGATCTGCACTATCACTCTCTTTCATGCTTTTCCTGATGCACATATTCTCCCTCTTTGTGGCGTCAAGGCTGAGGAAATTCTGATAGTATTATGCGAAAGCTGTACCAGTAAACATCTGCAAATGGCACATTTTGATACACACTGGATGATACTACTCCACTCGTATACGTTAATTCCTCCTGTACTGAACATTTATACATCTAGATATTCTATCAATCTTTAGATAGTTCTTAGTAAGAGGTACATTTATATCTAATATTCTGAACGTGTTGCTCAAGTGCATTATGTTTAATTAAAGAGGACCTATTATGCTTTTGTGCTTTTTCCCTTTCCTTTAGTGTGTTATATAGTTTTTTGTGCATGTGAAAGTAATGTCAAGTAAAGTAAGTAAAGTAAAAGCTCTGCAAAGTTACAAAGCCCAAAGTCCACGTCACAGGGAGTTACTCTCCTCCACAGTAACACCGCTCCTGAACTGCCTTGAACACCTTGCTTGAAGTCCCGCCTTTTCTCCTGT
Organism: Sebastiscus tertius; assembly: GCA_916701665.1. Lineage (NCBI taxonomy): Eukaryota > Metazoa > Chordata > Actinopteri > Perciformes > Sebastidae > Sebastiscus > Sebastiscus tertius. Next base: position 47,168 of record CAKAOH010000718.1, on the reverse strand, counting down.
AACGTGGTGATGTCACTAAGTAACATATTTACATAATATCTGCCTAGTGGTTAGTTTGGCACGCCCTCAAACAAAGCTAGTTAGAGCAGAGCTGGAGCATAGTCTGAAAAGTTAGGTTCGGCTGACCGATCACAACAGAGTGGGCTTTTCAGGAGGGGAAACCAAAAAAAATCAAGTATGCACCTGAAAATAAGCATAATAGGTCCTCTTTAAAGCTACAGTGTCTGCATTATTCTCTCCTTTACAGTAAGGAATAAACTGTTCAGTATAAAGCAAGGCCTGACATTGACCTGTGGCCTCTCTGAGACGTATTTGGCGCAGTGTCGGATGAGGCGAATGGCTTCCATGCTGGTGTCTGGGAAGGAGGCATTACAGGCGAACTCGGACAGACACTTAACGGCGTCCTGGAAGGAGTCGATGGTGGCCGCAAAGTGCTTTTCAAATACATTCGCTGTGGGAGACGGATAGAGGGAGATAAAGGTGGAGGTAGATAAAGATAGATGAAGGGGAAAGAGAGTTGGACATGGCGGTTAACAAAATAAGTTAGGAAGGTTGTCGCTGAAGTTATTGCATCCTTCTTAGTTATCAGTGTGTGTGCTGCTGGACTTACTGACGATATGGCCGGTGGTCTGGAAGGCCAGCTCTACGATGCTCTCATCCTGATCAGACGCAGCCAGGTGGAAGACGGAGAAGATGTTCTTCCAGCCTGAGCGGATGTTCGCCGCCTGGGAGTTAACCATCTGTGCTATACAGCGCACCACCATGTCTCTGATGGTGGGAGACCTGGACGAGAAATAGGGGGTAAGAAGAGTTGATTGGAAGAAGGATTCAAAAAAGAGTAAAAGGGTTAGATAAGAATGTAGGAAGCATTAGAGTCAATCAAATAAAAAGAAGGAAACTCATCTCTTCATTGATGTCAATTATCTTTGAAAGCTCTTGATTTCCCGTTTTCAGGCAGCACCATTAATCCAGCACTGGCTAGTCTTAGCACGACAGCAACTGTTGCCATAGTGAAGAGCATTCCTAATTGCTCAGTAGTTATGAATGAGAGACGAGCTCTGCCTCCGCACACACAAACACACACACACACACCAACACAGAGGAGGGCAGCGTGAGTGCGTCTAATGGACACACTGCGCTGCAGGGTTTACATGGCTGCCCGCCATCTCCTCTCTGCTGAAGCTCTCAGCCTGTTCAATCTGTGGGCGGATTTATACTTACACCGCTACTCCTCTTTCACATGAATGAAAAGAGCGATGCAGTAAAACAGCTTGCCTTTTTGACGTGCTGCACGCGGACAATTACGACGGCAAAATCAAACTAATTTCTAACTGATAGCTGTTCAAAACTCCATTCAAGACTTACGGAAGGTTTTTACATGTATTCACTGAAAGGGTAATGCAAACAGACTGAAATGGGTCATTCGCTTGCTGCTTTTTCTCCGAGCGAACAGTACGCTTACTCACTGCTATAAGAAGGACAGAGAGAAGAGAGAGAATGAATAACAGACGAGGCAGAGAGATGCTACAGAGGTTGAGGAGGGGGAGTGTGAGTCTGCAGCCATGTGAGGAACAGCCCAGAAATAGTAACTACTCAAAGCCACGGTGCTGGCCTTGTGTTTGCACAACCCGGGTGCTACAGATTTACATGGATGGAGCAACAAACTTTACCTGTTCTTTTTCATGATGTGCTCAAAAGGCCTCAAGAAGTCTTTCTGGAATCTGAAGTTGGCCAGCTCCCCCTTCTCCAAAAACTTCATGGACAGCTGCCTGAGAGAGTCCACCGCGAAGATGGCCACGTCTTCATTGGAATTACAGCCAACCTGCACGGAGATAAAACATATTTCAGCAACATCACACTGTTTTCTTTTTCATATTTTCAACAAGTCAAGTGTTCCAAGAACAAACGGTTCCTTCATTAAGACTTGCAACTGAATAATAAGCATGTAGCAGAAGAAACAAAAAAGAAAAATTGATCTTAAAATCCACTTTCCAAGATGATAAATGACTATTTTGATGATTTGATTTTACACACAGTTTGCAGCCACTCAGTGGAGGAGCAGAGCCTCAATGAGAGACGTGTCCTTGAATAACAAACTACCAGAAAGCTTTTCTGGCAACACTTTGTGTTTATCAGCGACAGAAATCAGCTTTCTGTTAAACAGAAGGTGGGAGAGAAAGTCCTTTGCAGCTCACTTCCCAACGGAGGAAGTTTATCCTTGTGATTTTGAAGATTATCAATGACACTATTTTCAGTTTCTTTCCATACAACAGAACTCTACTGTATCCGTGTCTTAAAAATGTGCTTCTGTTTCACGACTTCCTTCCCTGGAGCGGCCGATCCTCACCCACCTTGTTGAAGTGGTCTCCGATAACCTCCCAGATCCTGGACCACTGCAGTCGGATGCGGCCCATGTTGTAGTAGGAGATCTCGACTATCTTTTGCAGGCTGAACATACGTGGGTGTGTGGGCGAGGCCAGCTCATCCATGGACACAGCACACAGCCAGCGCACGAAATCAACTAAAGACGAATAGATAGAAGACGTTGGCAATGAGGAAAGAAAGGGTGCTTTGTGCAGCAAAGTGACGCATGGCAATCATAAATAGCTAGAATGTACCTGTCCTTGGAGCAATGAGAATAACAGTATGAAGTTAGACTCACCTATTGCGTTACCATCCAGTCTTGTAGAACCGGTGAATATCCTAAAACAGAAAAATACATTAAGTATTTAAAAGCCACATTGCCACAAGGGGATGTTTGCTCAAAACATACTGCCTACACTTAATGTATAACCAGTTTAACTACCTTTTAATGTGTTTTTAATCAGTGAATTATGTGAATAAATAGAGTTTTCCTGATTGTTTTTCAGTTGAGGCTGACTACAGTACCTGTCCACAGCCACCACCACGCTCTGAGAGCTGGTCTCTCCGATGGACTCCTGAATGCTGGCGATCTGCTTACGGTCCACCGTCCCTCCAACTACAGAGCAAAGCACAGAGTATTACAAAATCTAAAAACAAATATTATTTATGAGCTTGTTTTACTGTCGAGACAAACAGGACCAGGCTGTGACGCTGGACTTGCTTTACAATATGTATTTATGAGTTGGTGCTGACCTAGACCCAGGTACTCGTCGTTGCTCTGCTCCTTCGTACTTGTAATGAAGCCTTCTTTGCTCCGTACCGTCCCTGAGATGTAGCGTGCCTTCACTCCGGTACCGATCAGCTGAGCCAGCTCCAGCTGACTGATGCACTTCATGATCTGAGGAGAGACGAGACAGGGGTTTACTTGGAGAAAAAAACAACAGAAGTAACAGAAATGGACACAGGGAAAACTGGGACAGAATGGAAGAAGAGGGGGCTAGGAGATATGTTTTTTGGTTGGCTCAGCATCTATTTTATAAAGCTGTAGTTTAAATTAAAGATCCCATATTGTAAAAAACGAGATTTAACATGTCTTTTTTTATTATAAAGCAGGTTGAAATGCTATATAAATACTGTGAAAGTATCGAAACGCTCAATCCACAGAGAAATACACACAGCCCGTATTCAGAGACTGTGCCTTTAAATGAGCCATCAGGATTTCTGTAACTTTGTGATGTCACAAATATACAATATGTAGCTTTAAATGTAAAAGATTCGAAATGTGTACCATTTTATTTCCGTTTCACTGTATATGAATGACATCAGCCGACAAGAAGTAAACATGGACCCAAGCTGTTGCCTAGCAACGCAATTCCGTTGCAATTTTGTTGAAATGTGCTAAAACGTTTCAGTCAGAGGGTAAATACAACCATATTCAGACAGACAGTATGAGGAAAATAAAGGTTTTTTGAACAGTTAAGCATGTAAACATGTTCTAGTAGAAACACAAAATACAAGTATGAACCTGAAAATGAGCATGATATGGAACCTTTAAAACATGTACTGCTTGTTTGGAGAGCAACATGTTAAATAGAATAAACTGTATTTACTAAGATTTTTATTATATTTAGTTTTTAATCCAATGTTTAGACATCTTTTTGAAGTAATAACCCACCCCAAGAGGCTGTGTTAGTCTGTTTCATGTTGTGCATAGCAACGACTCAAAGCTGCTCTAAAATAAAAACATCCATATCCTATTGGGAATTGAGGCCTATTGTGGCTCATTGCTTGAATCAGGAGAGGAAGATATGAGGGGGAAAACAGATAATGTGAGATGAGGAAATAAAGCGAGTGAAAGTGAGATGAGAACGGCGAACCTCGTGCCAGGAGTTGCCCAGGTAGTTGCCGTCCGTGTGGGCCACAGTGATGAGGGTCTTGATGGTGTCAATGTTCTTCTGCTTCATTTCTGAGATGCCAGAGCTGGCAGTCAGCAGGGTGAACCTCGCCAGCGCCTGCACATACGCATCTCTCTCCAACTGAGGCAAAAAGACAAGGAGGTGTGTCAAAATACTGCAAGAAACAGTCAGACGCTAATTAATCCAGTTAAGACTGCGGTACCTGTATGCAGAAGATGCATGCTATCCTGATGGCACAGCGGATGCCCTCCAGACACAGCGAGGCCACCTCGGTGTCATCGCAGTCCTGGAGACCCACGCTGAACGCTGCCAGGAAGGGAGTCCATGCCAGCTGAGGGACGACACAAGGATGAGGTGTACAATTTGTGTGTGAAACTGTGTTATGTTTGTGTGTGTGTGTCTATGTGTGCTACCTTGAACATGGGCCTGACGTGCTCCAGATGTGTGGCGCTGGTGAAGGGAGCCTGGACGTGGCTGACGGCCTCCATCAGAGCTTTGGCCGTCTTGGCCATCTGCTCCATCTCCACGTTGTACAGCAGACGCCTCTGCTTCTCGCTGGCCACACCTGAGCGAGAACACACAAATTCACACACACAAAGAGCTTAGTACAGCAACCAAACCAACTCAGCAAGGAAAACACTGCAGCTTTTCATCTTATAAGCTCTGCAAAGTGTCAAAAGGAGGCTGAACTACTGAAACAATAGGTCTCTTCATGCCTATTTGTTATCGTTTTAAGCCGCTCACTCAAGTGTTTCTCACAGAATAATTGATGGCAAAAATGAAGAAGTCGATGAACTATTGTATATTTTCATTATGCTTCAAAAAGAGTTCCAGCATTGCTTATAACCCTTCCATTGAACGTGTTTTTGCAATTTCTTTGCTCCTTGTGTCTCATTCAAAAGGATCACAGCAACAAAGACACCAGGTAAACGGCTTTGGATAATAACTGGAGAGTTTATTACATCTCTGAGACACCCCCATAGCACAGAGACTCACTCTGCTTGTTGGATTTCATGGTGAGCTCTTTCGTCTCCTTCATGGCAATCTTTTTCCCCGCAATCTCGTCGTAGATGGCCGAGAGGTATTCCTCAGGCAGGTCTTTGCTGTCGTTGATGCCGCGGTTCATCTTGATGTATTGCTCTTTCGTCATTTTATTCTTCACCTTTTGCAGACGACAACAAGAATACGGGTCAAAAAAGCTACTGGTGATTTATGTTGTGCTGATATCTGAGGGAATGACTGATGTCATCCCCGTAGGGCCGCCGCCTCACTGATGTGGAGCGCTTACCTGTGGACTGTGAAGGTCTGTTGTCAACATAATGATCGAGTAGGCCAGGACGTATGCGGTGTCAGCGCTGGCAAAGAGGGTTTGCCTGGAAAATTGAAGGGAAGAGGAGGGCAGGGAATAGACACAACGCATATTAATAGCAGCATCTTGTATGTGGGTCACGTTGAATCAAATTCGGCTATTTTTCCACAGCGAGGATTTTCCAGCCAAGAGATGTAAACTCACCCCTGATTGCATTCAAGATATCTCGCTGCAAATTTCTCCATGAGCCGGTCAATCTTCTGGGCCTCTCCGGGGAGCCGAAAGCCCTCCAGGAACATCCTCAGTGCAGAAACAAAGTCTTTGCCCTGGAAGTCCATTTGATCCACGTAGGCGTACATCACCTCTTTATTGAAGCGGTCATTATCCCCGAGGAATTCTCCCACTTGAGTCTAGGAGAGCAAAACGTAGAGGTCAGTCTTATATTTAACATACTGCAATGTAACATACAGAAAATCCTGCCAAAAGAACCAGAAAGGCTGTGCTGTGCTGTGCTGTTACACCCCATGTGTCCAATTTGGTATGAACCGACTCAGAGCTCGACACTCTCACCAGAATTGCAATAAGTTGCTCTTCAACTCTCTCGTCGTAAGAGGGAAAAGCAGGCCAAAAAAATGTATTTCAACACGGTAAAAGAGCAGCGTATTTGTCTGCCTTTCCACTAATAAGAAGCACTTCTCTAACAAGCAGTCGTCAGTGTGGATTAGATAAATACATGTTCATGGTTATCCACTCTGCTGTGGTGCCACTGCATCTAAGAGCCCTTGTGCCTAACCAGATGTTATGAATGCTCTTTAATGCTGATTACCGCTGTGCACAGACACCCTCGAGGCTGTCCAATCAAAGCGAGCGTGCTCCTCGTTGGAGTAACGCTGCCGGTGGACAGCCATTAGATTATTGTGTGGCTTGTTCTGTGTGCTTTGGCTGGCAGAAAGGGCAGCATTTGTTGAGTTGCATTTGTTTATTTGCCAAGCTGCTACGTTGCAGCTGGTGGTTATTTTCTTTAAGAATAAACAAATCCAACAAAGGTGCTGGTGTTGAATGAGCTGTCTATTGTCCATTAGCGAGTGCAGACTGCAAGACTTTTGCCACGATTTGCCTAACATTAGGCTATAAACAAGCTACACCACGGTTACATGACTTCCCATCACCACCACTAAGCTGAAGGTGGACTAGTGTATGGCGTGATGACGTTTAGTAGTCTCATTTAGCCACTTGTTAGCAATCGCCATTTTTAAGACACAAAGGCTTCAAAATTCACTAGTAGGGTATTTATTGATGTGTTTTATGTTGTAGAACAAAACGTTCAAATTTCTTCAGCTTGTGTTAACCACAGACCTTATTTCAAGCCTCTAACTAAAAACCCATTCAAAAAACCCATTGACTTCCAGACAAGGGAACCGGAAGTGCTAAAATGCTAACTCATTTCCAGGTTTTAGGACTCACACTATACTGAAATTCAGTAACAAAATATCAACAGTGCAGCTGAGCCTATAATGATTTTTAAATGATTTGAATGTCATGTTCAAAACCAAATCAAAAGAACCAGTTTTCCCCCCATCCGTGCTGTTTTTTACACCAGTCTACTTGATACACACAACACCATGTTTTTGGGGTAGAATGCATTACATCTGCACCTCAAAAACCGGCACAATTTGCCAAACGGTGACTTCTCACATGTTTTTGTTGAATATCGTGATCAGTTGTGTAGTTTGTGAACCCTCATGTCTGTGATTTTGAAGGTCTTGTGGTCGCTGAGAAATTGAATGAAAACAGGGTGACGTGTTACCGAATCTAGCCTCTCTTCCTGGTGCAAGAACTGAGCAAGATCCTCTGGGGTTGTACCCAGCATGCCTTGCTCTTGAAGGTACTGGATTCCTCTCTTTGGTTTCTTGTTGAACCTGTGTAGGAAGCAGAGATATACTGTAGCCGATGCACAGTAACGACAGGATAAAATGATAAATGTAGGTGCGCGTAGTGAAACTTACAGGTCAATGCCTTGCTCGATGATCTCCTTTTGCTGTTTGAGGACCTCAAACTGCTCGGGGTTGTCGGTGCCTGACATCTGGGTGCTGTAGCTGCCGATGCCAGACGAGGCGGTGGAGTCCAGAGAGTTAATGCTCCCATAGCGGTTTATGGTCTCCGGGGCCTTTGTCTCCGTGCTCTCCTGCTCTGATGGTTTCTCTTGGCCTGAGGAGCAAAAAAAACAGGAGATGAGATAACCCTGAGGGGATGATAGACGAGTGGAAGTAAACCAAGTACTTCTACCACAAAGGTGAGAGTTTTTAATTGAAACTCTGGCACACAAACTCAGCCTGGAGGCTTATAAGATGAGCTAACTTAACACTGGTACTGCGGGAAGAGAGACTTCAGTAATTGAAAGGGGAAACTGCAACACAGAGAACAAAATGACCCTGAGGCCTCCTTAGTGATTGTTCTTGCCAGGGAGGGTATGCACACTGGTGTTACTCACTCATGCACACAAGACCGCGGTCTAACCAACTCCAGAAAACTTATTCACACAGAGCAGGTGCAAGGCAGGGTTTGAGGGGAGGATATTATAAAAGGTGGGTTATCTAAAAAGCTCCAGGCAGTCAAGAGGAAGCAGCCAGAATTTAGAGGCCAAGAGAGGTGTTTTTTTATTTTTTAATCCTGCTGCTGCTGCTGGAGCGGGTCCACCCTGTAGCCTTGAGCTAGGGCCAGGCGTCTGATTACACATCGGAAACTCTCTAAAACATTCAGGACAGTGTCACAGTAATGTGATCCGGCAGTGTGCTCCCCATTCTAGCGTAGAGAGAAAAAGCTGGAGGAATACAGAGGGAAGAGGGGAAAATTAACTGAACATAGGGCTGCAATTAATGATTATTTTCATTGTCGGTTAATCTGTTGATCATTGTCTCGATTAATTGATTAGTTGTTTGGTCTATAAAATGTCAGAATATGGTGAAAAACGTCAATAAATGTTTCCCAAAGCCCAAGATGACGTCCTCAAATGTCTTGTTTTGTCCACAGCTCAAAGATATTCAGTTTACTGTCATAGAGGAGTAAAGAAACCAGAAAATATTCACATTTCAGAAGCTGAAATTAGAGAATTTTGACTTTTTTCCCTTAAAAAATTACTCAAATCGATTAATTGATTTTCAAAATACAGTAGCTGGCTATTAATTTAATAGTTGACAATTAATCGATAAATCGTTGAAGCTCTAACTGAAAGTTTAAGCTGTGTAAGTACTTTATAGAATATTCATGACATTTACAAGCAGAATTCTTACCCATCGAATTCGGGAAAGGTGTTTCTACCATTACTTTAATTAATCCACACACGGTTTTGGTTACAATCTATGGCACATAAGTGGGAAACCATACAAACAACACAGGTTATAGAAGACTAATACAAAATCATCTAAAGCTACAGACACAACAGGCTTAAAAAGAACGATTCCCATCACAGCACCACGCTCTAGCTGTATTCTTCTAGTATTACCTGCTCTTGCTTTGAAGACATATAAAAAAAAGGGGAGAAAATGACACAACAAGGGACAAATGAAAGAGTGACGGTGATATATTGTACTGTAATGCTGTAATGCATCAATGTATTGTAATCCCAACTATTATTGCATGAGGAAGAACATAGTCTCCGCTGAAATCCCCAATTTAACATTCAAAATTGAAATTTTCACCCAGGAGCTCTGCTAGATTACTGACTTGTCATAAGTTTTGGTAAGATAAAGTCCCTGCGAGTGAACACCGCTGCCTCTGCTGGTTAGCCTTGATAGGCTTAGCCCGAGGCTAGCCTGTGGATAGTTCCAGGGGCTTGTGGGATATCTTTTCCAGCTCTTTCACAAAATTGCACTTGCTCCACAGTTTGAGCTCCTCCTTTGTATAAAAACAGAAATCCTCCGGTGTGCAGAAGACCCAGAGGCCAGTCTCATGTTGTAGACGGGCGTTTCAGAGCAGCTCGGCTCTGAGGTATCGCTCTGTTTTATACTAAACCTTCTGGATTAGCCTGTCAGCGCCGGCCTATGGGCATTATCTCAATGCCTCCTCTGGCTGGAGCTGAGCTGATGAACGCTCTCTTTCCTCCTCAGAGCTGTAGCTTCCCTGATGAATGCCAACTGTCAATCCTGCGACTGATTGCAGCCGAGCTGATGGATGTGAGCTTTATCGCTAACCCCAGTTAACCTCAATGATGAACCGCTGCCAAAAAGCTGGCTGATCAGGGGGAAAGTCTACTGTAGTTATAACCTTGGCAGTCTCCTCTCTGACACACACTTTCCACAACACAAGTTCAATTCTCCACAGACTGCTGAGGAAAGGCAACAATCGGGGTTTTTATGGGCAAGGCCAACAAAGCGGAAAATTGCAGACACATAAACAAGTCTAGCATGTACCATCTGTATTTAAGCTGTAAATTCAAACCACTTCTGATCACGTCTTGATATAATAATAGGGAATAGTTCAGCAGTAATAATATCTATGTATGTTCACTTATATTGACCTAGACTGAAATACAAACATGAATTATGCCACTTATGAGTCTAAAGACTAAATATTTAGTCAGTGTGTCAAGTCAGAATGAACACAAAGGTAATTTTCTTGTCAATCATATTCAGTTTAGGTTTGATTTCTTCCACAAATTACATTCATGTTCAGCGTGTCTTACCAAGGCTGGTCTGGGAGTTGGGGTTGACGTACTGGTCTTTACTCCATTCTACCATACATTTCAGGATGGACACTAGACATTCAAGGCCTTTCTTTCTCAGGGTCAGCTCCTAGAAAGGGACACAAACAGTATTATAATTAACAAACATGATATTGAACTTTTGTAGAAGAGTAATACCAAATAAAGCAAAAATACTTTTAAAAAAGGAGAGAAAAAATGTCACCTGTAGGGGCGTTGTGCCGAGCTCGTGGCCTCCGCGACCCTGTGCAATTTTCGAGAGGTCATTGACCAACCGCTCAAATATGTTAGCAGCATTCAAGTCACAATCATAGTTGACGTAGATGTCCACCACACTCTGGGCATCTGAGAGAGACACAGATGGAGTTTATCAGTGAGAATCTATGATACAAATACAGACTGTGTACACGAGCAAGCAGAAATAATTATGGGTTAATTCCAATCATTAAATTAATTGAAACCTTTCAAAAACTGATGTGATTAAACACATTTAGCTGACAAAACATCAGGTTTTAACAGAAGCTTCTCTCTTAAGCCTCTATTACCGACTCATTATCAAATAATAAAAAACAATCAATGTTAAAATGGAATAAAATGAAAACAAACCTGCGCATATTCTAGTGAGGGTTTGTATGACCATCCACTTGTGGTCGTAGGAGCTTGTGGACGTCTCAAGAATGTACAGGAAAATCTCCTTGAAGAACACCTGCGGACAAAAACACCATCAGCTCCCTGCATGGCCAACACACAACACACGATATTCTCCGGGAGCCCACATGAGCTTCCTTCACAGCAAATACAGCAGGTGGTCATGCATTAAAAAAAACTTTGAACTGACTCAAACAGAATAATAAACTGTGGGCAGCGGAAAGGAGGTCATAGTGCAGCTCTCAGTTGCACCAAGGTGGAAGAATGTTACAATACTCTGTGAGAAACCACATCTCCCATACAGCACTGGTGTCAGCTGCCTGCTGCAGCGAGACATGGAGTCAGACTGTCAGAGTATTGCGTATGTGGTGTTCTTCAACGGGGAGAGACTCTGAACCAGTACACTTTAGGTAAAAGCTATATCTAGCTATATAAAAGCTACAGTGCTGCTTAGGTCTATAATTCAATTTATTACACGGCTTTGTTGAATACTCGACTCTGATTGGTCAATCACAGTGTTCTGTTATCTGTTATTTCTTTATAGCAGATCGCTGCTATGTATAACAGACCGTTGCTATGGATGCAATTCTGATCTTGGACTCTTTTTTATCAAATTATTGATTTCTTAAGTAAGTAGCCGTATAATAAGCGGGATAATTTACAGCTAGCGGGTCATTGTTATGAAATAAACCCCTTCAGGGCGATGCATGACCCCTCCGTGAACCCGGGCCTGCCCTGTTTGGCGTTTATTTCACAACAATGACCGGCTCGCTGTACATTATCCCTTACATGCTAATTTATAGATGTATATTTATATATATATATGAGATATCGTGATACACAATTATGTTGTCTCAATTGATAATAATACGCACATACTAACTCAAATTGAAATATTTTGAAGATCATTTGAAGATTATGGTTTTAATTTTACATCGCACTTTACATTATCACTCAGTTCAATACAATTAACAAATGTGTATATATGTAAATATTTATTATTTCTTTTTATAATTTCACTTGAAACTGTTATGTTCATTTTGCACTAAAGTTCTGAATTAAATAAGATATTTAATTCGTCAAGTAATTAGTTCACACAAGTAAACTAAATAGGCTTTACCATTGGTTATTAATTCATATAGACTATTTATTCATTTAACTATGGGAAAACATGCTATATCATGATATATATTGTTATCGAGATATGAAATATCTATACCATGATAGAGGATTTTGTCCATATCACCTAGCCCCGGTGCTACTTTTGTAACTGTAATCTGTTGCGATTTATATTTTTGCAATCTTAAATCATTAATTACCAAGACAGACTGTCAGCTGCCAGAGAAGGTGTGAAACTGTTGTTTCCCATCAAGAAATGGTGGGTGGATAGATAATATTTATATATAGCTGCCGTAATGAGCCAACTGGTTCATCAGGTTTTCCCTGCATAACATGAATCTAAATACAGCTGGGAAAAAATGAACACACAGAGAGCACACTGCTGAAGAATGAGAGCAGCAGGTAACAGCTGTCAGAAAGCAAGCGTGTGTTTTGGTAGTATTGACGGCCTTCATTGCATCACTTTAAAAGCTTTCCAGTGAAGATAAGATAAGAAGTTGTTGAAAAACCACACTAGGTGTTAAAGCCTGAAAAACCCTGAAAAATGCAGTGTCTCATCGTCATCGCGTTAAGGTCTATTCAGGCTGTCAGCAGAGACATTTTCTTTACACTTTCAGTCTGAGAAACTGTCAACAAAACCCGAGATCTTCTCCATGAGCACAGTGAATATGTTACCTCGATTTGCATCTTGAGGTGCGTCTTGAAGTGGGAGAGCAGAGTGAGGAAGATGGAGAGCGAGAGTTCGAAGACCTCGGGCACCGAGGAGACGCCGTTCTTGGACAGGGCCACGCACAGGTACTGCTTGATGGCGTTGATGAACATCTCGTTGGTCTTGAAGATGGGCCCGGCGTTCTGCAGGATGGACAGGAGCAGCTGGAGGGACAGGACCTTCGATCGTAGCTCGTGGGATCTGAGGAAGAGGGGGAAGTTCAAGCAGTGTTTCCATGGATGTAAAGATGGTATATAACACAGCGTTGCCAGTAAAGTCGGGGGAAAAAAACTTTTCAGACACAACTGGTATTATCATGAGGTCAGTCTGAATATTTCAATAGCAAAGGACATGATAATATATTGATAAAATGAAAACGCAGCAAGAGAGGAAAGACTGATTGTGTCTATTTTTCTGCAGAAAGTGCAGGTCTCTTATGTTGTGTACCCTAACCCTGTGGGAATGAAGCTGGCTCCTGCATAAAACAACTTTTCCAGCCATCTGCTCAAGGCTCCGAGAACACATTATCCAATCGGATGAGCATTAACACTTCAGACATACAATACATTCAGCGATAAAAAAGAAAAAACATCTTGCTAAAACCAAGTACTTACAGGCAAATTATCTGTCCTTCAAGAAAAGTTACACCTCAAAGAAACGGCGGCGTAATGCACACTGAGACCACATCACACTGTATTTCTCCATCTGAGAGTTAAAATCTTCAACAGCCATCAAAGAAACGCGAGGCCAACTAAATCAAAGCTCCTCTGCGTGTAGAGCCTCGGCTCGTCTGAACTGTTTTTCTGCGGCAGCAGCAGGACAGAAAAACTGGAGCTCAGAAAAACATACTTTCAGCTACTTTATATGCTGAGATTGGCTGCCTCCGTGCAATGTCTTCCATCTCTGGCGCGCAGACAAAGTAGGATTTATGTGGCACAACAAAAATGTGTCTCTGCTGCTTCTGCAAGTGCCCAAAAATATGGACTATTTTTCCTCCCTAAAAGGGACACTTCTGTCAAAGCGTACACATGAATTTAGGGCCGCTCGATTACGGCAAAAATAATAATCCCAATTATTTTGGTCAATATTGAGATTATTCAACTTGATTATTGATTACTCATTGACTTTGGAAATGTCTTGCATTCATTGAACCTTTTCAGCAGTGGATTTTCTTGAACTTTAAATATAATTCAACTGAAAAACAACAATTGAAAAGAGATAAATAAATAAAATAAATCATATATAATATATAAATATACATACATTTAAATAATAATTAAAAAAACCCAAATAAATCAATTAAACATACCACAAACTGGCTAAGACTGATTTTGGGTGCACAGCTATAAAGGAAAGGGGTGCGCTGGATTTATAACACAAGACAAAATGAGAGCATCATGGTAGACCAGCATGCGCCACAATAATTGTTTTATCTCAATAATCTTGTTTTCATAATCTTTGGAAGCCAAAGTTTGATTTATCTCCCAGCCCTACATGCATTATTGTGGTAAATTGTCTACAGAGCAAGAATATGAGTCATGAGTTTATGAGAAACGGTTAAAAGTAAAATGTCTATATTATTGTCATTTATACATTGGGTAATGGTAAAAGGATGCACAGATGAATCTAAATCTAAATCTAAAGTGTTGCATAAAAGACTACATTACCCATAATATTACAGAACAAGGATGACACTGAGTTTGTTGTTACTTGTGCGAGTTCAGTCAGAGACTCACTTCATTTCATATCATTTTGAAAAGTATTTTTGAACCACAATAACTTAACTAAACAGAGTACGGTAGGGACTACACAGAAAGAATTATGTCACACCTGGTCAAGAGGATGTATCCATAATTAATACATTATAATATAATGTAAATATTATATAAATATAATAAAATATACCAGTTTTACACTTGTTTGGAGGACAGTGTGTTGGACATTTTGTCCTATTAATCCCCACAGATGTCCCATAACAAGAACATAATAATCCATCTTGAGACCTGATGTGTTCCCTCTGATCACCATAAAGATACAAACCAGTACTTTCTGATAATAATAATAATAATGCAGCTTTTCAGCCTGTCTGTTGTGTTGTGCGTGTGTGTGTGTGTGTGTGTGTGCGTGCTTCTGAGAGTGAAACATCAGGCGGAGGGAGCAGCCTTGTTAGAAAGGTAAAAGGTTTCTGTCTGCCAGTGACACGGCACATCAGTGCTGAGGTTATTGACATGGCCTTCATCAGACACACAAACATGCAGCGCTCCCTCGCATTTCCACCACATTTATTTTCCAACTAGCTATTCAAGAATTGAAAAGACAAAAATAAATAAAAAAATAACCAAACAAATATCAAAGTCACCCCACAGACACTGCGTGAATTGAGTTATACACAGAAACCAGATGCAGGAAGTCCTGTTTCACAAAAGCCAAATCACATGCCTCCTATTTGGTCAGAAGTAATACTGAATGATGGCAAAAATCTGATTATTTCTCCTCTCTGGTGCTTTGCCAAAGGGGAAACGGTTAAAAAGGGATTCATGAAACCAGGAAGTGATTCAGAAAATGCTGAGCGATGCCTCATTGTCTCCTTCATCACCATTTGATCAAAACACTACCGTAATCACTGGAGCAATCCTCATTTTAAACCATGACTCACCTCTATCAGTATACACTGAATAATAAGCGAGAGAATACAGGGGGGGTCACTCACTAACATATTACTAATCTCAAAATTTACCAGCCATTAGCGAGCTTTTCAGAGTAGAACATGACCTTCAACTATTGGTGTGTTTATGAGCAAAAGCTGGAAAATATGTTCAGTAAAAGACAAAGAACAAAGTTTGACTGAGGTTATTTCTAAGTCAGACTTCTACACCTTCTCATCATAAATATTCCATTGTGTTAAAGTATACCTCGCATTTTTTGTGCAAAAAAATATTATATCACTTGGCTGAAATACTAAACTAAAATGTCCAAACAAATAATCCCATTGTTGCACACTACATGGAATATGAATTCTTACTTGGGATCAGGTGGTCCGTCTGACAGCGGTTTCATTGACAGCTTGCAGAGTGAGCGAAAGACAAGAAAGGCGTCTTTCTGGAGGATGTGGGAGAACTTTGCACCTGGCGGCTGGCCCGGCGCCGCTCCCGACTCCTACGGAGGGACAAAAACAGTGTGTGTGGTTATTAGCAACATCTTCTTTCACTGAATGATTCAAAGCCTCCAGGTCTGTTAGGTTTGTTTAACCTTGATCACTGAGGAGCGCAATCAACCGGGCTTCATATACAACTGAAAAGAAGGGCGATTACATAAGACATTCCGGGAAATACATTCACCTTAATTAAAGAAACTGGATCTTTTTCATTATTTTGTCTTTTGATTAAATCACGTTGACTCTCAGCAATTCGGCCGGGCCAAAATGTTACATCATAAACATGAACTCCAGCTAACAATCATAACACATAAATATGAAGCACATTCAAATTTCTGCCGTTTCTCGCTTACTTTAAGGTGAAAAATGCCCCGGGCAAAAACATTATTTTTCATGCGCTGATCTGTTTTGAGTTTTTTGCTTACATAACATATCTTCTTTCAAACTAGTGGAAAACATCCAAAATAGACATTTAGGTGTTTATTTTACTACTTTGTCTATTTACGTCTGTAGATTTCTCCTAAATTCACCAAATGTTAACATTAGATAACGCCTCGTTTACGTATTTAAACATAAAATTTCAGAAAACTTGTAATACAAAAAATAATTGTCTTAATGTGAGTAATCAACTGGGTAAGTGTCATGGTGATATGTATTAGTTAAACCTTTTACCCTATTCACCTTACTTTGACTTAAACTTGCGAACAAAAATGTATTAACTCTGGTCCGTCCTTCACCTGCGTGTCATTGGACGAGAGAGACAGTCTGTCATCGGGCAGCGAGGGGGTGAAGCTGGCAGAGATAGGCGTGCCGGGGATGCCGTTGGCGTGGACGTGCTCGCTGTCGCTACCCAGCGTCCCCTCGTCCTCCAGAGAGCTCTGGGTGCCCTCCGTCACCGCCTCAGCCGGCTCCGCCGGCTCGCCCTCGCCGCCGGGCTCCTTGGTGTCAGAGCAAAGGTTTGTGGGGTCCAAGCAGTGGCCTGTGGTGATGATAGAGCAGGGAGGAGTTGGATTGACGGGGGTGACACATTGATCTTTAGTCTCAATAAAGAAAACACCTTGAAACATCCTCAACAAGGACCAGCAAGGCAACATTAAACTTACAGATCTTACGCTGGAGTTTGACATGATGTTCTGGTCAAGTACAAAGAGAGAAAATGACAGCGGCACATTAGTAAACAGCATGTTCGAGTTAAAAGAGGACACTAGAGTGCATTTCTGCTCAATGTTCCTCCCGACCATTAAAGCCCGTTTGTCAAATTGCTGCTCAAGGGTAAAAGTGTATTTGAAAAGGGAAGCCAAAGCACTACTCTTTTGTGTCTACAATTTAATGACGTAGCCGTAGAAAAAAAATAGAGGCTTCTTTTAACTTTAGCACACAAAGACAGAGTGCTTTGCCTTCTTTTTGTCAGCATCTAAGGGAACTTCACGGAGCTTGACACGACCTAAAATTATAGCGTAGCTTCCCAGGAACTTAGGCTGTTATTGCTCAGCAGATGGCCGAGTTTAGAGACTTCTGCATCTCCTTTCAGACACATTTTGAACTTTCATTTTCCATATGCATTTAAGAAAGGAATGTGCAAATAATGGGAGGAAAAATTAAACCTGTGGATGGATCTCTAAATTTGCAAGAGTCAGTTTTGCATAAAAAAAACATCTCCAACTCACAGAAGCAGGTGCAAATTTGCACAGGTATTTAGTTGGGAAGTGCAAATTCAAATGATTCTATAGCAAACAAAGGGTGAGTAAACTGAAAAGGGCTCATAGGAGCTGCACTGAACAAAAAACAGAGTTGTGGCTGAACCTGTTGTTCATTAAACTGCTGCTAATGCACCATGACAAAAACACCCACTTGACATATATTTTTTACTGCACACAGAAGACATCTCACCTCCTGCAACAGTATTGACCACCTCCTGCAGGATACTCTGGACGATTTCCTGAGCTTTTTCCTCATAGTTTGGTGTCTCCTCGTCCTCCTCCTCACCTGCCTCTGGATGCTGCTGGGCTGCTGCATCTGAACAACACACACACACACACACAGTTTAAGAAAACACACCCTCTAAAAAGGTGCAGAGGGCAATCAACACATCCATTCTGCTATAAGCATAGTGCATTCTGGGCCAGCATCCATAAAGCTACAATGTTATTGACAAACCACATTTAATGCTCTTCATATTCTACACCAGCTCGTCTCTCTGTGAATGAGCCATTGTAGCGCTGAATGTGGTATCAAATGTTTGCAAAAGTAAACACTGGTTTCTGACGGCTTTCTTTTCTTTGAATGAAATTGCACAGAACGTCAAGAGCGAGGCTTTTTATCGAGCGCATTCAGGGTGTTCACTGTAACACTAGATGTTTTCATCAGCAATCACACCAACCCAGAATGTCGATATAAAGACAGAGATATGAAATGTTTAAAGATGTGATCTTAAACTTTTCTATGGCTGTTTATCAAGTGTGTGTATGGCGCCCCGCAACTGGATTTTTTAAAATGTTCTCTGGGCTTGCCTAAGCACAAATGTCAGGATACAGAATATAAAACGATAGGACAATAAAATAAATCTTACTCTGTGCTGCTGCGGTGGCTTGATCTGCCTCAGTCTGTTCATTTTCAGCCACACAGAACTCCGAGCCGTTCTCTGGATCTGGGCTCTCGTAGACGGGCCCCTGCTCCTCTTGCTCCCTCTGCTCCTCCCCGGACACAGACCTGCTGCTGCTGCTGCTGCTGCCCTCTGGGGCGGGTGTCGAGGGGGTGGACGGGGTGGATGGGTTGGTGATGCTGGGGGTTGAAGGGGTGACGGGCCCGTTGGGCTCCTGGGAGAGACCCTTGGCCGGCGGGTGGATGTGAGCCTGAAGCTGGGGGGAGTCTGGCTCCGTGTGCTGGGTGACTGGGGAGTGCTGCCGGTGCCGCTCTCGCTCCAGCTGCTTCGCTTCCTGCAGCTGTAGGGCGGGAGTGGGTGTACACACACACGCACATACAAAACAATAAAAAAAAAAAAAAAAAACACACATACACAGAACAGCATTCATAAAACAAGCACATTCAACACACACATACGCACACACAGAAAAAGACAGGTTAAGACTAAACTCATAACAGCAATTACAAGTATGAACAACCTGTCTAGATCCTCTGAGGGCTCACTGAGCCCAAAGCAACAACCAGATGTCAAAGCAGAAGACAACAGATTCTTTTAAAAGATTTTTTTTTAACATCTAGAGTGTGCCAGCAAACATTAGATGTGTGTTCTTATGGAAATGTATATGAGAAGTAGGACATGCTACTAAAACGGCGATGAGAAAAAACTTTGTGGAATCGATTCATGCTGGCTCGTGTGAACTGGGTCTATTTCAGTCGGCTGGTGGCAGAAGGTATTTCTGATGGAAAATGGCTCATACAACCATGTCCTGGCTGATGCGTCATGGCTGACATGTGTTACACCGATATGGAAAGTGTTGCTACGCTTTAGCTTGGTAGGTCAGGAGCTAAAAGTGGGTCACAAGACATTTGCACACGACCAAAAGAATATGATGTGACGTGAGTGAATATTGTGTAATTTCAAAAGTTTGGCATCTCTACTGCTGATCACAGAGGGGGAAAAGCAGTTATATATGCACAGTTACACACTTCACTATTTCATGGCAAACACCGATACAAGTTCCAAAAAAAGATTGCAAACAATTACAAGCAGTGGACGTTCTCTCAGCCAAGCTAAATTAACAACAGCCCATGGTGCATTTTCAATCCAAGTGCATTTGTAGAATTGTCGGGCATAAATGTTAAATAAAAAACAAAACAAATGATAGACTTGAGTGACTCGAAGAGGAAAAAGCACAGTAACTAAAGAGAGGTATGGGTAACAGATGGAAATATAAACAGCATGACACATTTACAAAACAGTGGTGATGGATGGCGATCCTTCTATCTGCAGCTTTTCAATTAATAACTGTAACCAACAGTAGAAATCTGCCAAGCGCAGGGACGCTGGTGTCTGTCTCGTCTCCCTTTCTAGCCACAATTACACAGATTTATGCCGTTCTCTTCACAGAAAGCCAAACCAAAAATTGCATTTCACATCTACTTCATACACAAACTCCTTTTTATTAAACCCATTATGTCTTGTTTTTAAAACCACTCTTCCGGAAGCTGATCGACTCCAATTAAACGAGCTCGCCGCCGCTATTGTCACATTTAAATGTAAGCAACTCGATCCAATGATGCAGCTTTCTGAGTGAAACAATTAGTATTGAATATGAGCAACGGTAACGAGGCCAGACAACGCACCTCGGCTGGAGGGGACAGCGCAAACAAACTAAGCTCATTATTTAAATGCCACCTCAGTCGGATAGTGAAGGCTGTGTGTGAGACTGTGAGCCAGACAAACACTGTGTGTGTGCGTGCATGTGTGTGCGTGTGTGTGTGTGTGTGTGTGTGTGTGTGTGATCATAACATGCTGAGCTGCAGTCAAGAGGATACACACAAACAGAGAGAGTGGATCTCCCTGTGCAGCAGCAGCAGCAGCAGCAGCAGCAGCAGCAGCAGCAGCAGCAGCAGCAGCAGCAGCAGCAGCACAACACTACATAGGCAGTGACAACACAATAATAGGCCTCTGCCTCAAAGTGTGCCTTGTCTCTCTATCTCTACCCCTGACTGCTTCTTTATATTTCTCCGTCTGTGTGACTCAATACCAGTCGCTCGTTGTTCTAAAAGAACAGCCTTTGGAGGAACACAACATAACAAAAAAGCTGTCAGGAATGAGACAGGAGTAGCTGACCTGCGCTAAAACATTTACCACCCTCAGGTGTGAACTAAAATGTAAATTGGTGCAGGAAAGCGATGATTTTGTAGGCAAGGAGTCAACAAAAAAGCCACGGCAAGCATGTGGTGGAAGAAGTAACACAGCATACCTGCTCCTGTGCAGTGTCGGAGCGAAAGGAAAAGATGAGTGCATGAATGGATGAAGGGGGGAAAAAAAGCGCAAACACACAGACACACAGAGAAGAAGAAGTTTGAGAGTTCTGATCAGGCAAGTCACGGCAGTCCTGCACGCTTTTACCTGGCGGTCACGCTTTCTGGAGGCCAGAGACCAAGATAGCTTGTGATTTGTAAGCTATGTGTCCAAAAGGAAGGGAGGGAGGCAGGTGAGGAGGGGGGAAAAGTGTCATTCAAAAAGAAAAAGATGACATTAGAGCAAGCTTTTTTTGTTTTAAAATGTCCCTCTGGACACAAAGCAAACAGTAGACTTGAATGAAATCAGGAATAGGTGGTTTGAGTAAAAGCAGAAAGCTTTCCCACAGAATCTTTCATTATATTACAATCCGATCTGACCCCATGCCAAAACAGATTTACATACTTTTAATTTGTTGCAGCATTATCAAACTGCAACCTCGTAGATTTTGGAGTCTAATAATCGGCTTTTGTTAGTGTCAAATTTCATCAAGGGAGGAGCTGCCCTCTCTCTCACTTTTGTGCGTATTTTCTACATAAACAGCATCATGTGTTGTAAGTGAATGTTTCCAGACGGTTTGGACATACTGCTTGGTTCTCCATTCGCGCGAAGATGACGTTGAGCATCTGCGTGAGCGTGGCCTTGGCCGTGGTCTGGTTGATGAGGTTCTTGCTGGCCAGGTAGATGTTGTAACAGGTGCGGACGGCCTGCAGCACTGTGCCCTCGTGGATTTCTATGTGCTGGGAGGTCACCGCCGTCAACAGCGCCTGGAGGGAGGAAGGGGAGACGGGAGGCGTCAGGGTCGAGATGATCAAAGCGATACTTGAGGTAAAAAGAAGCATATTGTACAAGGAAATTCTACCACCTATACAGTGGAAATTTATATTTTAACACACAATCGTCAGTTTTTTGTGGCTTACTTTACATACTGTACATGTTTTCTTATGTCAGTTATTTTCAAGTTTTACTATGTCGTTTCTACTGCATGGCATTGTGGGATATTTATGCCGGCATAATGTCCAGTGTTATAGATATATTTCACCAGAAACAGGATGCAATTTGCGTACTATTGGCTTCAAAGTAAGGTTTTGGACATATTGTTTTAGCGTACTAAATAGCATGTTAGTATGGAATTTCAGACGCAACCAATATGTCTTTAAGGCCTTTTTCACACATGTGCTTCACTCCATAAATGCTCTGGAAATGTTACATGTCAGTGTCAAAAACGGGCCTGAATCTTTTGACATGTCCCGCTGGTAGTTGACCTGCTCAGGATATAGCATATTTTAAAATAAATGTTTCTTTGACTCACAGTGTTGCATCACAAAAGACCACAAAAGATCACCAGTCATTCAAACCAAGTTCTTACAGGATAGAAATCCAACTAAACAGGTTTAGCTACAAAATGAAAGCAAATATAAACTATTTAAAAATAACTATGGTGGCTTAGAAACTTTCATATTTTAAAATTCACAGTAGTATTACAATTAATATCTCATCGATAATGAAACTGATTGATTTTATGGCTATATGGGGGGTTTGAAGCTACCAGCCAACAATGTCTACTGTCAGCAATCAAGCTATGGTGATAAACAGCCATAAAATGTAAAAACTATCATTCAGGCAGCTTTTGAGAACTGTGAGGGCTCTTCTACCTTGGTGAAAACATTTTTCCTACTAACCAGCCATTCTCCAGCAGTGACAACAAAACAAAACAAAACAACCAAAAAAATCACTCAAGAGGAATAAAAATGATATTTGTATGTGTGCCTCTTCTCAGACCAGATCATAGCAGGGCACACCTTTATAAAAGTCACGATAACTACAAATGCAAAAACTACAAATATAATTGCACTCTTTACTTTGGTGTGGAGGATGGGCAAAATGTTTACACAGTACTACAACTCCACTTCACACTTTAATCACCTAGTTACAGCTTGTTTTCCAGTAAATTATCACATTTATAACATAATTACACACCATCTAAATTAGTCTTTTAAAATGGCATATTGATTCATAAGCTAAAACAATGTTTGTCTTAAAACGCAGTTACTTATAGTGTTGTGATTGAATTTAATTAGATAGCAATAAAACTGACTTCATATCAAAGTGATACAGTGATCTGCTTTAGAGAAGTATTATTATTGTGATGGAAAATTAGAGCGTTCTAAAGTTAAGTATCCATGTAATGAACTGTGTTGTCTCAGAAGACGAGGACGGCAGCACACCTTAATAATCTGTAGTTGCACGCCCTCATCAGTCTGCGGCCCTTGGAAACAAGCGCAGATGGTCTCGATGATCCGGTCGATGAGCTTCTTGCCCGGGGCTGTGTTGTCCGGGGCGCTGCCCGTCAGGTGGCCGTACGCTATCAGCTTCTACAAGGTGGAAACATATGCAAACACACACGCAAACACACACATACAAAGAGTAAGATGACTTGCTAGCGTTTATTGTCATGACACTTTCTGCACCTTATTGAAAATACTTCTACTTGAATGTACATTTTGTCTCTCAACATGACTTAGCTGAGGTAGGCATAAGATCTTAGAGCAAACATTTAGAGGGTTCTGCGGTCCAACGTGTCCTGCCACTGACCTGTAAACAGTCGAGCGAGGTGATGACAATGCGGGGACATTTGGACTGACATGCCAGCTCAAACGGCAAGAAGTACTTGTCGGCTTCAATGAAGTTGGTCTTTGATTTGATTGGCGGTAAAGTGCTGGAACCCGATTTGCCGTCTCCACTGGGCGGACTAGGAAGGAACAATAAAAAAAAGAGAGATGGAGACAGTGAGATCACACGGTCCGGTCTGTCAACTGGAGTCACTAGAAAAGAAGCAGGGCTCAAAAATCATCCTGACACACTCCCCCTCGACATCCAGGACTAACGGTGCATGACAAACTGGCATGTTTCACTGTGGACAACAACCTCTAACGTCTTGTTCCTCGGGGGAAAATGCAGAGTAACAAAATCTTTATTACACTGAATTCAATGTTGTGCCTGACTGCTTCACTTGATCTCTCTTAGGGAGGGGTGCTAATCTCAGAGGTTTGCTATTCATGTGTTCATGCTGACAAAGCACCTCCTGGCCTTAAATCGAACGATACGGGGATTTTTTTCTGAATTTTCAAACACCAGAGACATAAAATATGGACCACTGCTTTCAGCCATGTGTCTACAGCATCCCCGAGCACAACCACCACACCCAGACTGCATTGGCTGGAATAAGAGACGGAGAAAGGGAGGGAGGGAGGGAGACAGATAAGAGAAGGAGGGGTTGCATTGTTTATGTCTTGGCAATGAAAAAGGATGACTTCAGCTGTTTTTAGAGGGACGACCTCACCGAGAATAGCAGGCCACGATCGTAGAAGAAGAGAGGGAGGATGGAGTGCCTTGTAAAGGAGGTATTTGAAAACAAAAGAGGAAATCGAGTAGCACGAATTAAAGAGGAATTAGAGCGAGATCAAGAGATCGTAGAGAGAGAGACAGAAGAAGGGAGGAAGAGCTTGGTAAAGGAAGGGAACAAAAAATATTATCTGAAAGCAAAAGAGGAAACAGGCACAAATTAAAGAGGAATTGGAGAGGGAATAAGCGACCATAAAAATAAATAAACGCAGAGATTTAGCTATAGTGCAGCCTTCTCATCATTTTCAAAACCGTCAGATCAAAGTGAAGCTGTGATTCAGCAAAGAGCATCCGCTCCGCTGTCTCCTCTGTGTGGTCTGACCCGGTCTCTCCATCTCTCTGCTATTGTGCTGCTGTGTGTGTCTGCAGCGAGCTCCTCTCCTCTGGCTTATTCATGGACTCCCTGCTTAATGTCAGCCGGCCTGCTCTCTCCCCTATAATCAGCCCGACGTCACACTTAGCCTGCTTATAAAACATTATATGGCCATTAGCTGGGTTTTAGACAGCGAGGTCTACATCTATGACTCACACAGTGCCACAGTTGGGTGTTCATTTCAAGTTTAGGGTGTGTATTTGATCTGATTTGTATGTCAGTAAATCAATATAATATCAATATAATATCAATAATATGTAATTGCATGTCGTCTGGGATTTGTTTATAGTAATATTGACATGTATCGTGAACGTTGAACTTCATCCTTGACCTTGGAGGTGACAAAAGTCTGACCCTGTCTCCACTCAATGTCCCCTTTTACTCTATTGCTCTTGTGCTTTCAACAGTACTGTCTTCATCAGCAGTTGAAGTTTGCTCAGTTGGAACCATTACCATTGAAGGAATAGTTCAACATTTTGGGATATATGCTGATTTGCTCTCCTCCCAAGAGTAAGATGAGAAGATCAGTTACCACCTGGAGTCTCCACTGGTTGCCTGGCAACCTCACGCTGACAATAAGATAAGACTCAAACAGGAAGTTACCGCGCCTGGCAACAGTCCAACACATAACCGCCCAACACTGCAATGTGCATGGATTAAATGAGCATGAAGATAAAATGTGTTAATTACTGAACTTTAGAGGTGCTGGTAGGCGGGTTGCGTGCCTTTCGACAGAGTTATTGACCCGTTTTTCCAGACTTTGTGCTAAACTAAGCTAAGCTAACCGTCTGCTGGCTGTAGCTTCATATTTAGCAGACAGACACAATGTCAATAATCTCATCCAACTCTTGGCAAGAAAGTGATTTCCCCAAATGTCTACTACTAGCCAACATGAATTAGGGAAAGTCTGAATGTCTACAGTGCCGTGACAAAACTTAATCTACCGATGAAGACTGTGTGATACAGTCGAAAGCTCCAGAACAAGCCAATAAGTGCACTTTGAGTGCTAAGTGTTCTGTAGATCTTTTGGTCATTACTTTCACTTAACAGTTTATTTTGAAAGCATTTCCTAAAGTGATTTCCACATCATTATATCTCTACATATCAATATCTAAATTCTGAACTAATTAGTTTTATTGTCGATCAATTTGTCGATTATTTTCTCGATTAATCTATTAGTAGTTTGGTCTATAAAATGTCAGAAAATGGTGAAAAATGCCATGATGATGTCCTCAAATGTCTTGTTTTTTTTCACAACTCAAAGACATTCAATTTACTGTCATAGAGGAATAAAGAAACCAGAAAATATTCACATTTAAGAAGCTGGAATCAGAGAGTTTTGACTTTTTTGACTTTGCAGTTCTATTAAATTGCCATTATTGCTCATCTGGTCCTTTCATCTACTATATAAATGTTTTTTAAATTGAATTTACAAAAAAAAATCTATAAAATCAGGAAGTATGAATCCAGAGAGATATAAAATTGCATATACTGTGATAGATATGGCCCATCCCTACTGTTGAGATTATAAAGATGTCCTTGTTAAATCTGGCCTTGTGTGCGACACAAAGGGAAACAATTCAAATAGGACTGCAGACTCACACACACAAAAAAAGTATATTTGTATTCCTGAGTAGAACTGCGAGACAATTGCATCTATATAACATGACAAATAGCTGAGAGTTGTAAAGCGCCTGAGATGAATCCAAAAGCAGCAGCGTCTGTGTGTGAGCTGGGTGTGGCTGGCTGCACACTGCCTCCACATCCATCCATCTATCTTTGATGTAGCAGTCCTAACCTTAAGGGTAAAATCTGGATGAAGTTGGTTACTGCCTAGTAATTTGGAGAGAATGGAAACGCTGGACAGAGATAATGGGCAGTGAATATGGAGGGAGGGACAGTGTGGGAGAGAGAGAGGGATAAAAATGAAACGGCAGGAGGAGGAAATGATGGGGAAGAGGAGAGGTGGCACTCATGCTACGTTTCATTCCAAGCCCACGTTATTTGGCAGCCCGTACACGAGCACACCAAACGTGCACAAACACACACACAGACTCTCAAAAACAAGTTAGGCAGGGGTTCGTGAAGAACGCCATTAATGAGAAGACAAGGGGCTGCTGGGAACAGGCCAAGCAGAGACACAAACACACACACACACACACACACACACACACACACACACACACACACACACACAGGTCTAATCCCTTTCACTAGTCTGAACACAGGAGAAAGCAACAGAGAGGCTTGCAGTTGAGCCATGAATTTTACAGTGACTGAACAAGCAGAAAGAGACACAAAACCAATTAAATGACCCTCGATGCCGTATTGTGGTATGTAATTAATCAATCGCTTACCTTAATTTTTCTGATTCCTCTTTGATTTCCTCTGAAAATAGAAAAAAAAGAAAAGCATGAGCCTTGGGGGGATGTAAATCCTGCAGTATTTTACTCCTCTAATGACACCATAGGGAGTAGAGCACATATCAGGCACGGCAGCACAGAGGATTGGACTTATCTAT
>CAKAOH010000718.1:0-17500 GCA_916701665.1 Sebastiscus tertius | reverse complement strand
TTTCTAAAAGCAATTAATCTGTGACTACTGATTATTCCATAAAATTTCAAGAAATACTGAAAGTTCTTCAAATTGCTTGTTTTGTCTGACCAACAGTCCAAACAGTATTTATTTTACAATGATACAAAATAGGGCTGTCACAATATCAGATTTTCACTACACGATTACCAAAAAAAAAAATCGCGATAATCTATAGAAAATTTGAAAAAAATAATAATAATCATAATCAGTCAAATTCATCTTTAACTTAATTTATTGTGCGTTTTGTCTCTTTCTTGGCAAATGAATTACACTGAAAATACGAGTGTAGGGAGGTGGAGAGAGAGTCTGTAACTATAACTGTACAAAAAGTGTGATTTAAGAGGTGCTGGATTATTTACACGATATTAACATATCTGTATTATTAACAAGATATCAATATTTCATTCTTTAAATTTCATGGTTATCGTCAATACTGGTATATCACAACACCCCTAATACAAAACAGAGAAAAGCTGTGAAATTTCATATTTGAGAAGCTGGAACCAGCATGTGTTTTTGCGTTAATAAAATTACCGCAACGCAAGTTAATCATTCATCATCTGAATTGTTGTTGATTCATTTTCTGTTGATCAACTAATCCATTAATTGACTTGTTTCAGCACTAATTATCACTATCATGAATACTGTATTATGATCCCCATGAATATTCATCAATATAATTTTCTCTCTCTGTGTATTCCCTTCAAACTTTGAGAGTTTTTTCCCACCAAACTGAATAATCAGCACAGTCCAATCTCTTATCTCTCCCAGCAGCTCCCCTTTCACTTTAGCTATAGAGCGCTAGACAAAGCCTGACATCATAGAGCTGGACCCGAGAGAAAACTGGAGCAATATCACACCGTACTGCACGCCACAGTGAAACGCTGCATGCCTGTCTCTCTCCTGCCCAGCTCTGTAATCCATAATATAAAAGTTACAGCAGGACTCCAGAGGTCTCTTTTACCAGGATGTGTGAAATTACAAACACGCACTGACCCCAGGCTATTCCGCTTTAATATCAGCTTCACGTCAAATGATTTCTGAAGCAGAGGGTTATCAGATTTATGCAAATACACACACACACACACACAAGTCAAAACAAGAAGGCAGGTAGCTAGGCACACACGCAGGCAGCCGGTTTGATGGGAGGGGTGGGGGTTGTCATATTGTCTGTGTAAGTAACCGTCAGATAATTAGCTTGGTGTGTCGGGAGGAGTGTTGATGAGGAGGAATTGTCACCCAAGGATTTGAACGGTGATACCATGGCAACGGTGGGTGGTGTTGGTGATGAAGAAGAACAGATATATAAGTGCTGGATACTCCTGGGACTGGGCAGACGCGAGCCGCAAATTAAAGCTGTGGAATCACGACTGATCTGCCAGCTACCGGTCTCAAAACAAACACACGCAGTTATAGAGTGCAGACATATGCTGAGAGGCAGGCACGGGCTGCCGAGTGGGACTAAACACACACACACACACACACACGCAGAACTAAACAATTATTTATTAGCCATGATATAGAAGAACAAATGCTGCAATGAATGAACCTGGTACCCAAGTTTTTTAGTGTGCATTTGCCTCGTAGCAGACAGAGAGAGACATCCCAAAATGGCCAATCATAGTCTGATCAGGTGTCCCAAAATAAACCAAACATTAGACACTTCATAAGCACATGAGCCCAAGAATACTTTACTGATAGAAGAAAAGTTTAAAGAGGATCTATTATGCTCATTTTCAGGTGCATTATTGTATTTGGGGTTCCTACTAGGACATGTTTACATGCTTTAATGTTCAAAAAATGCTAACATTTTTTCATACCGGCTGTTGTCATTGGTCAACCGAACCAAACTCTTTTGACTCTGCTCTAACTAGCTTTGTTTGAGGGCGTGCGAACCTAGCCACTAGGCAGGTATTATGCAAATGTGTTACTTGGTGACATCACCACGCTACGGACGAAAAGGCGGGGCTTCAAGCAAGGCTATTCAGGCAGTTCAGGAGCAGTGTTTCTGTGGGGGAGAGCGACTTCCTTTGGCGTGGACTTAAGGCTTTGTAACTCTGCAGACCTTTTACATGCACAAAAAAACCTATATAACACATTAAAGGAAAGAGAAAAAGCACAAAAGCATAATAAATCCCCTTTAATTTAGTGGACAACTTAAATAAAACAGTCGATAGGTGCAGAGTTGTAAAGCAGCTTGTTTATACATAAAATATTTCCAAATTCCTCAAATATTTCCGGTGTTCTGTGGTATTCCAGTTAGTTGCTTTAAAAAAAGGGAAGTCTGGTATTTCTTCTGTACAGACTATGAGCCCAGAAATGGCAGCTTTTTGTTACTTATTAACCCAACCTCCCCCCTCTCCCTCTACCTCAGCTCTGCAGCAGTCATACTAAATACTGGTGACCTTGAAGACGCCGTGTTCTTTTCCCTGGTTTGTATAAGGACAAGAAGAAAGAACAACAACAGCAGCAGCAGTAGTAGTAGTTCAATGTAGTGGGTAAAACCTCCTCCATGCTGCTGTCACACAAGACTACAGTGATGCAGATAAAACCGAATGGCTCACCACTTTTCAGTCTAATGAGTCCACGTGAAAAAGACCAGCTGCTTTTGTGAATCGACTAGTGAAACATTGAAAATGTGAAACTGAAACTTGAGACGTGCAAAATTGGTGTATTCATTGCAAAACTCTCCGTCTCTCCACACATCCATTATTCTCCTATTACATCTTAATACATATTTTCCTAAAAGTCGAAACAATTTTGAGAAAATACTAGGAGTGTAATGATCCAATATCATGGATGCAAAGTGAAAATATTGATACATATCATCATATTTAAGATATACTCCTAAACTAGATAGACTCCTTTATTTAGAAATTCTCATGGCACGTCTGTGTCACCATTTCCATCCAAGCATACCTCGGTCCTACAGAGCCAAGTAATAAAACTGTCAAATAATATTTGAGTTGCTCTTTGTGAGTTGATATAAATATAACTGATGGTGTTAAATGGACATATGATATTGTCTCATATCAATTGCAGGCCCATGACTTTTTGATATCAGCAAATATCATGTCCAAAGAATCAATATAATATCGTATCGTGATGAAACTTGTGATTTACACCTCCTAGAAAATAAAGGCAAAATAAGGTGTCTAATTTAACTCCAATAAACTATCAAAACAAACGGATTTGCACTGGATTTCTATAACTGTTTAATCATAATATGTCTTATATACTGAATTACAGGCTTGATTTTGCTGTTTCCTCACCATCATTGCTGTTCTGATGCTTCAGCAGGTGAGAATAAGATCACTGGCCCTCACAATGCTCCCCTTAAAACAAACACTAAGGCTGAAACAGTGCTTTTACCAACCCCCAGTGGGGGAAGTGGCATACATAATACACCTATTTCACTGACCAGATACATTAGACGGAGCCACCCTGCTCTGCTGTGAGCTACAGCCCAGAGAGACTAGACCTTAACACAAAGCCTCTGACAGCTCCATAATGTATGAGAGCAGCCTACTAAGCCCTCAATCACCTCGACCGTTTCGCTCATCTTTTTCCCTCTTACCCTGACTTTGACCCAGATCCTTACAGCACATAACACTAAATGAGCATTAATGCCAGCCCTTGGAGTCATTTTAGACCTACATTTAACTTTTCTTTCATCAAGATACATGAAGAGATTTCCTATTCCTCTGGTGTATTATTGCATTGGGCTGCTGACACTATAGTGCTTGAGCAGCAGTGTCCACAAAGGCCAGTTAACCAATCCAGTCTTGACCAGATACTGTGCAAGTGTGAGCCTTTTACTCTGGTTTGAGAATCCCATATCATCTATTCAAGGGCCCCCGAAAGCTGCCTCTAAGCTGGGGGAGAAGGTCAGTCAAAAGCTGGCTAATCATTTCTCCACTCTGCTCTGGAGTGACTGCAGTCTCTCCAAGCCTGGATAAAGGCAAGAGTGGGCAGAGGGAGATTTCTGAGAGCTGGCAACTAAGTGCACAAAATGGACATGCATGACTGCAGCCGGGCACGCTCCAGTCAGGTACTTCCCCAAATGGTAGCCTATTGTAGCGCCAACAGTATTAATATGGGGAAATATAACACTTCCTGAATTTCAGAAAAACATCCAGCCCTCGGCTTCTGTTTTGATACCGTGACCCACAAAGCTGCTGAGTCAATGTTGCCAACCATTACGACATGATTAATTCATATCCGTCATGGAACCATATTTATTATTGGATTAGATACCTCCATGCCTGGTGAAGACAACACTGCACAAACATCCCCGTATAGATCTGCCTTATTAAAGCAAACACAATCGCCTCGGTCCCTCAGTACAACAAAGTCTGATATACGACACCGACACGACAATGTGAAAAATACATGAGATGATGGCGACATCGAGACAAAAGCTTCAGCACCTCGACACAAAGTCAGCTCACGCAAAACAACCAAATGCCACCTCTGTCAGCAACAATGTTGGAAAGAAATTAGCGTGGTTCATGTTGTGATCGGCACTGTGGGGCCGTATGACAGCGACTGAAATCCTACAGGAAGGATAGCTGTTATTTTAAGAAAGGGAAAGGCGTAACAACCTCACAGCTTCAGGTGACAGTGTCGGACTGAGATGCCAGAATAAACACAGCCTGATCTCGCTGAACTTGACAGTGAGCAGACATGGGTTTTCTGCAGTGCTTTTATATAATACACGTTTCAAAAGGGGCTTATCAGTGATCCCTTCAATCACACTTACACTGAGCTACAGCAGCAAGCTGATCATGGCTTAGATATCAAGCGCACAATTGTGTAGTCAGCCTCTTAGGATGCAAATGTGCAGATGTAGTAGATAAGGCTGATGAATCAGCAAGGGAAGTATTTGGGGAACCCCGCTGAGCCAAAGGTTGGAAGCAGGATTGTAGCGGGGTTACCTCTTCAAATCCCGAGACTATCTGGAGGAACATCTGAACCGTCCTCATGCAGCGACTACTACCAAAATCCCTGGAGCGCCGCAGTTTACACCCTATTGCTCCAAATGTGTTTATTTATGTATCTGGATGATAGTGTTGCTAAAAGATGTGCATGCATATTCATTAAACCTTCACTGAATAAATAAACACTATAGCGAGGCTAAAGCTATATCGTGTTAACTAGCGGGCGAAGCTACAACACATGATGATGCGTTTTAGAAAAACACAACATCCATTAACACATGCAAGCAGAAAAGCAGTCTGCTTTCACAGTAGATCACATCAAAGTGCGACTGCTTCTCGAGGCAGCATGACACAACAACCTGCTCCCCGTCAAGAGCTGCTCAAGTCTTCTTCCTGGGCGCCATCCTGCCTTAGTGGCGTGACAAAGCATTCCTAAGCCCAGCAGCGGCAGCTACGGAGACGACTGCTCGCCAGGAACATTAACACTGGAATCACAGGTCCAATCGCCTGTGTGCTTGTGTGCAACATGAGACATTTTCAGATTTGCTCATTTATTTGCCAAATCATAATATAATATAGGAGACAACAAGTAATTAAAAAAAATCTTTACTTATTGGTGTACTTAATAGTATAATATCAATATCTTTTTTTCTAGCTGACTGCAAGTGACCGCTACAAAGTTACTCTGACACAACTGAAACACAACAATTGCTCTCCAATTAAAGGTTCCCTGTGGAGTTTTTTAACCTCTAGTAGCACTATGGAGTTGTTTTTCTATGAGTTCAGTTCTCGTTTTGTTTATCTCTTGCGTGCACACGTGGACACACATGCGCGTGTGATGTGATATAATCCTGCCAATTGTTTCACACTATTCCACTGATCAACAGGTAGTGGTAACATGCCAAGATACGCAGCAATGCGCCAACAAAAGCAGGGAAGAAGAAGACTGCTAGCAAGTAAACATACTGTTCGTCCCAATACCTATACTACTATACTATTTAGTATGCCAGAAGAATATTCAGTATGTCCCAATACATAGTATGTCAAATGCAGTATGCCAAAAATACCGGGATGTCCTTCTACATCCGGTCGCATTTTGCAGTGTGCAAGTCAGCATGCTTTTCTGCCTATTCTGACCCACAATCCTCTGCACAGCGGATTAATGAGCAAGAAGGTCAAAGTGCAATGTTTTGATGAAGTAGTACGTCCCAGTTGTATGCATACTGCATGCAACAGTACCAACTTTGTAAGGGCAGCCGCAGTATGTATTAAAGTACAAAGAAAAAGTATGCTATTTGGAACGTAGCCATGGCTGGAAGCAATGAACAATTTGAAACACTAAAAAAACAAACAGCTTTGCAAATGTTTTATGAGGAATGAAATGCTTTCAACACATTTGTTAGACACAATGCGTTTTGGTGAGCAACACTTAATGTAAACATAACTTTTGCTTGTTTACAAGAAAACCCCACGGGGCACCTTTAATTTAGTTTTTATGCAAAGTTGTGATTTTGCTAACACTGAGCACCAAGTTTCTTAAAGACAAATGCTTCATCCATCCCTTTTTTTTTTATATAACACAAGTCAATAATACAGCTGTACACTGCCCCCGTAGCCTAAAGTAAGGCTGCATTATATATGTAAACCAATCAAATGTTGTTATTCTTGATAGCTTGATTGCCATAAGAAAATGTAGCCTGCATCACAGATTTCCTACGGTGTTTTCGAAAGAGTCTTAGAGGTTTTTTTTGTATAATACCCGCAGAGAGTGAAGTGTCAGTGCGAATCTGTTGTGAAAGACGGTTTGGACGGGATTTGCATTTTCGTCCCGAGCATAAACAAACACAGAAGTCCAAATGCAGTTTTTCAACCAGCAGCAGCTCATCCGAGG
This sequence comes from Sebastiscus tertius, assembly GCA_916701665.1. Classification (NCBI taxonomy): domain Eukaryota; kingdom Metazoa; phylum Chordata; class Actinopteri; order Perciformes; family Sebastidae; genus Sebastiscus; species Sebastiscus tertius. The sequence goes on along the minus strand of CAKAOH010000718.1, from coordinate 10,648 downwards.
TGCGGTACATCTGCAGAATGATGTGTAAATAGAGGCAAAGCGGCCATTATTTCAACCCAAGGGGGCTCTGCTGCTCGCTGACGCATGCTGTCGATGTGGAGACTTTATTCAAAATACCCGGCTGCTGTCTGTTTGTTCGCGCTGCCCTGCAGTTCTATTGCAAAGCTGTGTGTGTCAGGAATACATTATTGGGTTTTTAAAAGTGGACAAAGAGAAATGGTGCACCTGGACTGCAATGGATTACAATTATTAAATATTGCAGGTACTTTAAAATGCCTTAATCAACCCTTATAACTTTTCAATTAAAAGGTAGGAGGGGATATACTGGACTCTCTTCTAGGCTCATGTGAGTGGTATCATCAGTTAGAGTGGACTTCAACGGGGTGTGAGGCAGGTAGACCAATGCAATGACAGGCCTGGGAGGCTGCACACACCTGGGCAAGTATTCTTGCTGACTAAAGCTGTTGAATCAACACTAATTCAATAAGTAGACATTCTGCCAGCAAGATGTTCACACACAGAATCACAATCAAACATGCACAGATACAGTACGCACACACACACCAAAAATCTCATGAGAGCTCTAACATTTCATCAATTAAGACACAGCAGAGCCTGCTCCTCTGGCGGGAGGGACAGAGATAAACAGACAGCTCTCTGGAGACGCTCTGCAGTACGTCACGAGACCAGCAGCAAGAAAACAGCCTCGCCGGGAGGGGACGGCGGCGGCGAGGAGAGAAAAGGGGAGCAAGCGAGAGAAAGCAGGGACAAGGATGAGGGCTGGCTTCCAAAACAAATCCGCTATGTAAACCTGTCTCTCGCCGGCTCCATGGTTTGTGTCCATGTGTTGTTTGAGTGTGTGTGCTCGTATTACAAGGCTACTAGAGGGGAACAGTATGCTAGTTCTCATTTTAACACTGTAGTGAGATATGATTTGGTTATTTCTGTGTGTGGCCTTTTACATTAAAAGCCTCTACCACAGAAGGAATAGAAGAAATAAAGAAAGAGAAGTAGAAAGGATTTCAGTGCATCCTAATAGACGTCGACCAATAGTGGATTTTTAAAGGCCGATATAATAACGATAACATGGAACAGGAAAAACCTATTAATCTGCCGATACCTATTTTACATCTGCAGCAGCCCAGTCGGCTACTTTTGCATACACCCTTTTTAATAAATCAGTTTTTTGTCTCTCTAAATTTAATAATTCGTCAGAGAATATCCTGAAGTGTGATTTGGTGGATTAAATCATTTTTTTATTTATCTGCAATGGCTGATGCACTATTCTGTAGCTTACAGTAGGACTGGCCAGGATTTCTGTGCGTCCCGTTATGTTGTTAAATACCACTCTTGCAAACCATTAATGTTCGTGCATATTCCCAGAGTAAGGAGGATCCTAAAGTGTGTGATTTAATTTCATGAATGGATGGTTACGTGGCTGGATTATTTGGAAGAGAGAACGCCAAATTGGTAAGTAAGTTAAGTAACAGTGGATGATTTCTTTTCCTCCCTGTCTGCCTGTTTTATATCTGGGACGAAGAGCTGATAATGTTGCGTTAAAAATTCAAGAGTTCACTTTTTTTCTCCACCTCTACCTTGACTTGTGTATGGAGCCTCCATGCACAGCGGTGATGTATGTCCCCGCGTGACTGGTGCCGGCTGTGCAGCCATCGGCCAAACAGATTAATCGGTCTACCTCTACATCCTATCACTTCCTGTCCTTTGGGTGGATAAAAAAAATCTGCAATAGGATAACACAGACTCCTTCCTAATGGGCTTCCAACAATCTTTACACACACACACAGACACAGAGGAGAGGTTAGAGGTCACTCCCTGACTCAGTCTCCCATCACATGAGCAAGGAGCTGGAGACTGAGAAAGGGCATCCCGCCTCCTGCGATACCATTTCCATTTCAAAGAAATTAGAGCCCATCTGCATCTGGCATGGATCCCATTGTCGGCTCTAACCACTCCGTATGCAGCCGTCAGCTAAAATTCAATCCGGTGCCCGATTGCTTTCACCTCAGTAAAACACGGTGGTCACGGTGACTGTGCGTGTCCATATATATATGGACCACTGACAAGCAGGTAAAGAGAAAGATTGTGTAAGTGTGGCTGGATACGAGAAACAAGCTGAGGAGGCAAGAAAAGGACCCTGAGGACTCAGATGGACATAAACTGGCTTTACGATGGTGCACGATGTAAAAAGTACAGTTTTATCTCCATTCAGTGACCCCACTATCCGGGCCGTGAACATTATTACATCTCTGGTGTATTTATTAATCAAGCAACAGCATTTTGAGAACAGTGTGTAATAAGACAATGTCCATAGGCATAATAATAATAACAAAGACTACACTGTAGCGTGCGGATGGATCTACGCGTAGGTGTACACCTACACCTCCTACCGAACATAGATAAACACGGGGCAGCTGCGACCACCGCGGAGAGCCTGAGAAAAATCAGGCCCCTGACATTTCTATTGTGCAGGCTGAAAGAAAAGGTTGCACAGCAGTAATTACATTTGGAGGGGAAGAAGGAAACACTGTCAGAGGTTGTCTGGGCTACCTAATCGTGTGTGTGTGTGTGTGCGCACGCATGTATGTGTGAGTTACGTCCAACCTACTCATTCGCACTTGCATAAGCCTGTGTCTAATCACTGGTCTCACTCCCATGGCTGAATCAAGGCTCTCCCATTTTTAGCCACAAAAAGTCACAAAACTCAGCCTCCACACGGCCTTGATTACTCAACTGTTGCCTTTGTTGTTGGAATGAATTCATCTTTAATAACGGCGCTGCTGATACATGATTTGGCACTTTTCTGCTCCAACGATGTCCTCTGAAACGGGGTTATTATTATTGTGCAGGACTGTGCTGCACAAGCTGGAGATAATAGCCGGTCAATGGAAGATAAATAAGTGTACTGAGAACTGCATTTTCCTCAGCTCATTCAGTCAAAGTGCCCTTTCTCATCCAACCTGCCCTCTCCTAGGTCCCAGCATGCTCAGCGGCAAGCTATGATGGAGTAAAAACTTCACAGCGGTGCTCTCTGTGAGACAAACCATTGCAGTTATTGTACTGCAAAGTAACCATCAGGTCGATGCTACAAAGTCCCAACTGGCCCGGAAAAAACAACAAAATCTTTTATTACCTCTGTGACCATCACCCTGAACAAATAAAAATAGCCTCTGTACCCTGACCGGTAACCCTAACCCCTACTCCTATTTTACCTGTGTGTGTGTTTGTGTTTTTTTTAATGTGTTTTAAATGTGCACTGTACAATGTTTGTTTGATGTTGATCCTTGTCAAAAGGGAATTTCTGTTGCTTTGTGACAGACAATAAAAGTTTATCTATACAATATTCTAAAATGTGTTTGGACATATTTGTGGAAACACCTTATAAATTTCAAGCTATTAACTGATGTCTGTAGATTCCCTATTTCCACAAGCCCACATCAGCATTGGTCATGTGCCGTTTAGCGATTCAAACCTGCCCCTTTAAAACATTCACTAGTTCGGAGAACCCATCATGCTGTTAAATTTGTATTACGCTCGGGAAGTGGAAGCTGGTTAGCCGTGCTTTCTAACATCTACGTCTACTGGACGTTACTTTTCGTTCATGATATTTTAAGACTAGCCTAGTCATCAGCAGCACTCTTGTCATCAATGTGAAAGAAAACAACCAGACTGTCAAAACTCAGTGCAACAGGTAGTCAGAGCCCAGATTAGTTTGCTTTTTAGGGTCTTTAGTTAGTCTTAGGTGTTTTGTAGGTTGTAAATGTTACATAAAACAGCATTTTTTTTCCAATCTAGACAACTTACCAAATAACCAAATATATGTTTACTATCTGCTTAGTGTCTGGGCCCCTATTTTCAAGCTTCAGATAGCTTATCAGGGTGTCCCATTTCACATATGTCCATTATGTCTTGTGGTTGTACCTGTATCTTAACTGTGTTGTGAATAAGCTGAAACTGAACTGAACTGTCAGTCAAAACCAATAACTCACACCCACTGGAGAAGACAATTCTAACCAAGTAAGTAGTACACAAGTCAAAAACAAAACACCAAGGATAAAAACACTGATTTAGTAGCAAACAATGTGTCTTAATTCAGTCCAAATGTAAGATCCTAATTTCTTCTGCGTAACCTCCTTCCTCACACCTTGTTTTGAACTGCCTCTTCCTCCCTCAGTAGAGGTGATGTATTATTTGCTTGGTACCGACTTTTCGTTGGATGAATACAGATGATAGATCAAGACAAGATAGATACTACAGATAAATACAAACAACACAAGAAGAAACCGGAACAGAGAGGAAGAGAGGAATGGGAGGGTTTCTTTTCATTCGTCTCATCCGTTTGCGGTATAATTAATTTATCACCTGTCCCGGGACTGACGGATGCATCAGTGGGGAGAAATAATGCATTATGTATGGAGGTATCAGTGTAAGAAAATAAATAAGAAAAAACACACTCTTCCTTCTAAATTCTAAACCGTCTCGTCCGTATAGATGAAAGGATTATTTATGCTTTCAGAGGGAGCGCTGGCACTGCCATGTTGACTACTCTGCTGCTCATTATCTGAATACCAGTCAACCTTTGGGGTTACAAGCAGCTTAAGTGTCTGCACTTAGTCCGGAGGGGAGAGACGAGACAGAAACCAGGCACGGGGACGCCTCACCCTTTCTCATGTCTCCCTTTCATTCAGGGTGATGTAGCACTAGATCGTCTCATTGTGGAACAAATGATCGCGACACAGACAAAAAGTCTGTGTTGCGATCATTGCGAAACTCGTATCGATATTTTCTTACACCTCTAGTGTTAACACTAGAGGTGTAAGAAAATATCGATACTCATTTTGCGATATTATGTTGTGTAATACTGTATCGATTCTCCAAAACACCGTATTGATTTTTAATTCACCTCTTAAAAATCTGACCGCTATTCCATGTGTCGGAGGTTGCAGCTGGCTCAGTTTTAAAGCTAGAGTGCAGTTAACGCTTTAGGCTACATTTTGGCAAGGAAAAACTGGCATGGCAATTTTCACAGGGGTCCCTTGACCTCTGACCTCAAGATATGTAAATGAAAATGGGTTCTATGGGTACCCACGAGTTTCCCTTTTACAGACATGCCCACTCTATGTTATGCAAAACATACAGTTTTTTTTGCATGCAGTATAAATGTTTTATTTTTGTCTATTCTAAAATGGTCTATTTCTGGTGTGTTCTTTATACTTTGACAGTTTTCCTAAAATTAAATTGAAAAAAATCGCAATATATCGCTTTGCTTACAGTATCGCAATATATCGCAGTATAATGAATCGTTACCCCTGAATCATGATATGTATCGTACCGCCAGATTCTTGCCAATAAACAGTCCTATTTAACACAGCACATTCAAAATCCAGTCAAGACCTCTTGTCCTATGGGCTGAGAACTTGCAATGGGCTTTTATCACTACTTTCTCAAATTTGATTAATCAATGTAATGATAGATAAGGCAAATAATTATTAGAGTCAGCCCTATGACAGAGTTTAGTCAGTCTAGTCTGGTCTCCAATTGTTTGCAGCTCCACTGTGGAAGAAGATATGGATGTCTTTTGCACTTTTAAGAAGAAAACTGAGTTAAACATGCATCTGATTTCGGTTAAAGTCAAACAGTGGAACATTTAGTGCCATTTACAGCACTCTGACAAACATTAAAATGTAGTTAACGGCTGCCATCTCTTCCCTCACTTACACTTCCTCATCTCCAGCAATGCCTGCCGGCTTCATCAGCAGGTTACCTAGTGTGCCGTCGCTGCATGGAAATCAGAATGAATCTGCCTGATTTCAACAAATGTCTGTCAGGAATATGAAGTACGCTGGTAAAAAGCTTGTCAGGTACACAAATCAGAGAAGCTTTTATTATTCAGTAAGAGTGCAAAACATCCGCGGCTCGCCCTGACAGCAGCCCTCAGCTCCTGCCCTTCATATTTTGGGAAGGCTGTGTGGGTAAAAACCTTAATTAACAATCGGGATCATTTATAGCCCGGTGCTTATCGTGGGTGAGCATGTGGTGACTATGGTGCAGCTTATCATGGAGGAGCATGTGTTCGCCATCTTTAATGATCAGAGGTACGTTTGTCCCATTAGCTTCCCTGCCAGGTAAAGAAAAGGTGGTTTGTGCAGGCAGTGGCCTTGATTTTGGTGCAAAACAGCAGTGTGTACACTCCTGTTGATTTTTGTCTGTTTACAGTTTTATTCAAAGCTTCTGTTGACCTTGAATGTGAAAATGTTTTGCCACAAAAGCAGTGGCATTAGTTGAACCTGTCAAACAACGTGGTTTGGTCTGAATTAATCTTCCAGTGAAGAAGCAAACATGCCATGTATGAGCAGGTAACATTTCTAAATCATGAATGATTATTTAATAATTATTGACCATAATGTGGCAGAGAATCAAGGAAATTGCCTAAAATCTGATCTCTATTTCATAGCTTTCTTTACAAAAACAGCTGATTCACAGGTATCTTTGAGACGTCTCTGCACATGAATAACACCAACAGAAGGAACACTATTGTTCAAATCTTCTGAATTAAAAGTGATGACACAAACTGACATAATATATAAATGTATAAACTAAATTTAACCAAATGTTTGGGAGCTCTAGTATCATGATAGATATGATAACAAAACACCCAACAACAACATCACCAACTTTTAAGAGCATTTTAAAAGGGATAATGTTGATGAAATTAGAGGAGGCGATGAATAAATTAAAGGAAACAAACACTACCATTATAGCATGCCAAGAGTCAGTGGACCATGTCAATATAGCTACTAGCTCCTGCTTTATTGTAATTTTCTTTTCTCACATCCACCCCATGTTGCAAAACATTCAGATTTAATGAATGTCAAACCCTTCAGACCAGCAGGAACAAACCACAGGCACTCAGACTGTCAATATCTCAGAGCAAGCAAGCTGACAGGCCAATTGACAACGATAACGTTTGCTCACACAACACAACTTTCTGGCATAAAATCCGCTCTCACATTCACCCATATAAAACCAAAGGCAGGCTTTTCCAGCAAACAAGTCGACTGTACCGTATACCTGCCCAGTGTGAAACAGCTAAATGAAAGAAGGAAATCGAGCATTTAGAAAGCCACGAGAGCCTGATGTTTTTCTCAAGAGTTGGTGGACCAAAGCGGCAACAAAACACCGCTGAATAATGGATTTCATCAGGTGGCAATGAAGAATCCAATGCTGCTCTGTGTCTGCTTGATGCGTTAGTAAGTTAACGTGTTAGCCATGCTAATTAACAGCTATCATCCCCATATTAATATAGTGCACACTACAATGTAATGACCACTACATTTAAGCTACGTCTATTAGGGATACATGATATATATCGAGCCTGATAACGTATCGTCCAATAAAGGGAAACTTATTATTATGGTATTATTATGTATTATTCCGATAACGAAATCATAGCCAATAAATTAGCGGCTGACAATACAAAGCCAAAATGCTTTCATTGACTTAACAAGGCTATCTACAGTAGGTGACACACCTTTAAAGTTGGTTTGCGGAGAAGAAGAACAACAACAACAACAAAAGTGCAGCACGCTAGAGAGCCAAGCATGTCGGCTAAAACAAATCCATTATGTGCATCACTAGCGTCTATGTATTGAGTAAATAATCTAGTGATCAGTGACATTCATCCATCATATGTAACTGCTTATCCTGTTCAGGGTTGTGGGGGGGCTGGAGAGGATCCCAGCTGACATTAGGCGAAGGCGGGGTACACCCTGGACAGGTCGCCAGACTATCACACAGCTGACAGATGGAGACAGACAACCATTCACGCTCACATTCACACCTTTTAGAGCCAATTTAGAGTCAACAGTTAACCTAACCTGCATGTCTTTTGACTGTGGGAGGAAACTGGAGAACCCGGAGAAAACCCACGCTAACACATGGAAAACATGCAAACTCCACACAGCACCACCGTGCAAGCTTGTGATCAGTGACAAGAAAAACAAAAAAAACAAAGACCTATTGAGTATACAACACAGCTTCAGACATAGTGGAGTTCCCTTTTCCGGTGGCTGCCTCCAGAACCTGAACAGAATATACATCTGCAGGTAACAAAAACTGAACAACAAAAATGCATCTGCAACAGGTTTCCAGGTTGCAGCTGACCCTCAGATCAGACACCCTAAGGGGAGAGATAATGAGCAATGTGCTCAGCAGGACTCGACTCCTTGAGTAGTCTGGATACAAGTTCTCACTCCTCTTAGCATGGTAGCTTGTACAGAGTCCCCTGATGTAGCTTGTTACAGTCACTGTAGGACTGTTTTGCAGTGAAGCCACGTGAACTTCTCAAGTCAGAGAGGACAGTTTGAGTTTAAAAACAATGAAACCAGCATCATGTGAAGCTAGCAATGCATGACGACAATGAGCCGAATCCTCTATGTTCGCTTCTGACAGGTGATAGGCAGATACAGACAGAGGGCCTTTGATATTTTGAGTTACCCTCCGTCTGTTTCTTACTATCAGACAGCTCCTCTCAAAGAAGCCGACGGTGCGATCCAAAGATAATAGGACCCTACACCGCTACAGTTTAGAGCGTGTGAGAAATTGAGATGGTATTCTTTTTAAGAAACTGCTGAAGTGACATTTTGATAATCCAAGAGAAAGGTCAGCTTTGGGGAGCGAGCAGGGTGGACTGTCGCCACAGCCTTTTACCTCATTCCTGTGCATTAAAACCCTGCAGTGATGAACAGTCTAAATCTATATGGCAAGTATGATCAAACAGGGATTGAAAAGCTAAATAAAAAATACCACCTTGTGTGGAAAAAATTCCAACAATACTTTGCTTTGCACTGTGAATAACAGGAGAACTTTCAGTGACAGCAAAGAAGAGAGGCACTCTCTCTGAGATGTCTCAGCCCCAAGAGCTGGAGGGGATTATGTAAGTCACTCAGTATACTGGGTCACCCAGTCGTTTTTGATACTACTGTACCACTGCTACGCTTATTACACAGACTCCCATTTTGTATATTTGTAGTGGATGGCTGAGCCTCTGTGTGAAGTTAAAATCAGTTAATTATGACAAGATTTTATACTATTTTATTTTTTTGCACTGTGCTGTCACAGTGGTTAGTTAGGGATTTACCTGTTTACCGGTTACATTTTCTGACCTGAGGAGACCCACAACCACTGACTGCGTGACTAATGCTGCTTTTTAAAGGGACAGTACACCCTTCAATAGAATTCAGTGTTATTGTGAAGTGAATATTTATCAGTAGCGTAGAGAGAGACTGTAGTGGTGATGTCATCTGGAGGAAAAATATGGAGCTGCTCCATAAACAGTGAACAACTGCTCGGCTATATGACAGTCAGCAGCCATGATGGTTTTTATTGGTTTATGTTAGGGCCGGGCGATATGGCCAAAATCTTCTCTCACGATATAGGTCCTTTCTAGGGCTGTCAAAGTTAACACGATAATAAGGCGTTAACGCAAATTTGTATTAATGCTACTAATTTCTTTAACGCATTAACGCAACTTCCGATTGTTAGGTTGTAGCGGCCTCAGTTTGGGGCAAGTCATCGTCAAGTCAGTACACTGACACACTGACAGCTGTTGTTGCCTGTCCACTCCCATGTTGATAAGAGTATTAAAGACTTGACAAATCTCCCTTTAAGGTGCATTTTGAACAGATAAATAAGGTGTGATTAATTTGCGATTAATCACAATTAACTATGGACAATCATGCGATTAATCGCAATTAAATATTTGAAAAGATTGACATATCTCGATAACGATATATATCACGATACAGCATGTTTTCTCGTAGTTCAATAAATAAATAGTCTATATGAGTTAATAACCACATAGTAAATCAGTAGTAGTAGTATCACAATCTCTTGATATATGATTTAATCACGATACAATTCCATTGAAAGACGATGGTTTATGGTTGTTTTCTGACTGGTGGGCCTACATTTCAATAAAAGCCACATAGGGTGACTAATTCACTTACAAAGGACAAAGAGTAACACCTGATGACATCATCTATTCAAGTCGTTACGCTCTGATTCCCAGATAAAGAGACAATACTGACTCTCCACTGATCACTGGAGGAATTTATGGTGTATTTCCTCTTTAAACCCATGCTAGAGAGAGCCTCAGTCTTTCCTCTGGCTCTCAGCACAGTGTTTCTGTCTTTTGCTCTACACACAATCAAGTGGGGGAAGGAATATATAATTTGTGTGTAGGTGGGTTGGTTTTACAAAACATCAGAGCAAGCCTAGACAAACACGATCGGTGTATTTAAGCCTCCAAGGGCATTTCAAAACCCTTCAAGAGCTGAATCAGTTGGTAAAGGCAGCAACTGGTCAGGACAGGTTGGCTGCTACACAACGTGGACTCATTGTTTCTCTAGTAGTGTCATATTACTGCCTTTGCAGAACAAAACCCAGCTTGTTCCAACTCAGAACGGATAAAAAAAAAGAAAGTCTGGCATGTGAAAATAACATTGGTTATGGTAGCTATTATTTATTACTATATATAATATATATATTATATGTTATATAATATATACATATATATTATGATATATGATATAATATATATTATAATATATATATTATTTATTGTTATATA
>CAKAOH010000717.1:11026-54389 GCA_916701665.1 Sebastiscus tertius | reverse complement strand
CGGCGATGTAAACAAAGCACAGAGAAACTCTGATTACAACACACACAGAGGGAGAGTGACTTCATTCTCTGCTCAGGTAGACATTACTCCTCTATATCTTTACATAACATAACAAATAGTTGTTTGCTGCTAGAGCACTTTTAAACATTCAGTGACCATGTTCTAATAAAGTGTTTAGCATTAAAAGAGCAGTGGCAGAAAATGCTGGTTATTAGTACATCAAAACTGAACAACATAGCATACCTTCATCTGGGTAACAACAGGTTTCTTTTCCATGCGACTCAGATCTCAGGTGTTCGAAAAGGCTTCCTGTAAAATACAAAAGAGCTCATGATGGATGCACAGTTAATATCACAAGCTCACTAAAAACATAATAATTCCCTTACCTTTGGCTTTGAGAGAAAGGTTGCAGTGTTTGCAGTTATATGGCGGCGATTCTGTGATGCGATGGACGCACTTTTGAAGCACACTGGTGGTATTCTTAAGGTGGAGCCCACAGTCCTCACATTGGCACTTCCCTCCACCTCCACCGTGCATGATGGCATGCTTCTCATTTGATCTGTGGGTGTGAGGAGAGTAAGAGGTTTCAGTTTCGTCCTCAGAGCTTTTCCATGTCAGTTGTCTATCGATGCCGCTCCTCTCAGGATGGTAGTCACAATCAATATGAGTGTAACTGGAGCTGACAGACAGGCTGCAGGCCCTTTAGCACCTGTAAGCAGCTTTTTAGTGCCCATATTTATCCAGTGTAAGTACGCTATCTGTTTGGCCTTTACTACACAGTGAGCTCACACTGTGGCAGCTGGGCCCGGGGTCCACCCCTCCATGTACACTGAGGGTCCCTCAGCGAGGCACCCACTTCAGCTTCAACAGAGAAGCTTTCATAAGCCAAGACCAGACCCCCCCCTCCTCCCTTCCCTTCCCACTGCCTTATAACCCCATCACAACTCACACCACCACCGAGTCCAAACAAGGGGGAGCCTACGATGTGGCCCAAGGTCCGGGGTTTTGCTGCAGCCAGCCAATATAAACAGGCCAGAGAGGGAGGGAAACCCTGGCCCAGACCAGCTGCTGCTCCAAATAAGCATGAAAAAACACAGAAAATGAAAACACATTCCTACGACAAACAATCGTTGTGATTATAATCGGCTGTTTTTTCTGCTATTTTCACTACAGGCTTCACGGCTGGATAAACTCCGCAGGTATCATAAACGGTGGCCTTTACGGTCTTGAAAAACTTTCAAGTTAATGAAAGAGAAACACTTTGCCGGGACACTATACACCGACACTATAAAGCAGCTATACTCATAGGCTTTTTATGCAACACCCAACATTTGAGTCTAGGTGCCTTTCCCCTTCCCAACAACAAAAAAAAAATGTCAGTGTTCGACTACCTCGCTGCCTCAGTTTTGTCCCTCAGACAGACTGAACAGACAGAGAGGGAGAAAGCGAGCAGGCGTGAGGATGACTCACTCTTTTAGGAAGGCTGTGAGGAGCGTCAACATGAGTCACAACAGGGAATTTGTTCACAGACACACTCCCAAACCAAAAAGAGACACACAGATGGCACCTCTCTGCACTCGCCTGCATCGCAGCAGTGTTTATTTCTGATGGGTATCAGAAGTACTGAGCGTGTCTGGTTTAACCTCGCTGCAGACTCATTTTGAGAAGTGTATGTGTGTTTCAATTAAAAATAAATAACAGAACTGCGTCCAAATAAATTCACACCTTACATGTTTGCGTTCTGCATTTCACTTTACTTTAGAGTTGCTAAAGATGAGAGATGTTATCTTTCTTAACATGGATTAAATGACCTTTCTGATCGCTGACAATTACCATTTACAATTCAATAACATGAAAAAGAGACAATATAGAGCAATGTGTCCTGAACTGTGAATATAAAGAGTCCATTATGTTCTATATCAGGACACCTCGGGTGTGTTGTTCACAGTTAACACATTGTTGGTCCATTTCAGTGAGAGTTATTATCTGGTCAGCATTAAGCAGAAGTATGGTTGCTATGGTTACTTGTATTTTAATGTACCATTTAATATGCTGTATTGCAGACTCAGTTTGAACAGTAGTTAAACTGTAGGTTGGATGTTTGTTTGATGTGTCCTGATACAAAGTTTAAATAGATACCTGCTAACCAATCAGAAACAAGCATTTTCTATGGTGTGTAAAAAATTCTGCCCATATATAGTTAGATACATTTCAGTCAGACAATGTTCATCCAATTACATTTTAGTAGGGCTGTCAGTTGATTAAAATATTTAATCATGATTATTCGCATGATTGTCCCTAGTTAATCGTGATTAATTGCAAGTTTTTTGTACTTTTTTTTTTGGGAGTGGGCAAAATATGCTTGTTTTATGCAAATGTATGTATATATTTTTTATTGGAAATCAATTAACAACACAAAACAATGACAAATGTTGTCCAGAAACCCTCACAGGTTCTGCATTTAGCATAAAAAATATACTCAAATCATAACATGGCAAACTGCAGCCCAATAGGCAACAACATCTGTCAGTGTGTCAAAGTGCTGACTTGACGATGACTTGCCCTAAACTGCAGGTTTTAGCAGGCTCAAATGTAATGATGTCATACTAGCTTGTCGTGAAAGAGGTTAAATAATAGTTATGAATATAATAAACTTATGCTACATTTTGGTGAGTAAAAACAGACATGGCCATTTTCAAAGGGGTCCCTTGACCTCTGACCTCAAGATATGTGAATGTAAATGGGTTCTCTGGGTACCCACGAGTCTCCCCTAATCACATGCAGTTTGGGGCAAGTCATAGTCAAGTCAGCACACTGACACACTGACAGCTGTTGTTGCCTGTTGGGCTTGAGTTTGCACATTTTCTTTTATGCTAAATGCAGCACCTGGTTTTCTGCATTGTTTTGTGTTATTTTGACCGTCTCTAAGAGTTTCAGCAGCTTGGTCAAATTTTGCATATTTTTGCCCTGCTCTGCTATTAGTTAGTAGTTGGCTTTTTTTTTTGATAAGTGATGAATTTGTAAGGACCCAGCAGTAGAGGTGCTACTCTATTTGTTTGGCGCATGTGGCCAGATGTTACACATTGCACCTTTAACCTCCCTGGGAAATAATCAATTCATAATCAAAGGACAGTACACACCTGCCAAACTAACCACAAATTAATACATTTTGAAATTCAGTTTGGCAGGCTCCCTTTAATGACTAATGCTATGTACGTACATGTACGTACTGTGTATATGTTAGACTCATTCCATTGGTGTCAGTGTAAGAAAATGAAACGTGCTGCCGCTCCACGTGAATGGCCGTGATGGTCGGTGTAAATGAATCTCTGCAGGCGCAAAGGAAGCTAGGTAGTTTCCTGGCTTCAGCCCCTCAACAGACGGGCTCTGTTGGTGTAGACAGCCAACCCTTGGCCTCTCCAACATGGTGGACAGACAACGGTTTCCACAACATGCCACAATATGTGACGCAAGCCCTCAACACTGTCAGCAATGAGGGATTTAACTCTGTAAATACAGACAGTATGTCACCGGTAAACTTGATGTTATTCGCTAACGTTTTGAGCCGTCACAAGTTCATGCTCACCCTCTCTCAGAGATCCAAACTTCGGGAAGCTGTTTATTTCTGGAGCATGACTGCACTTCCTCCTCCTCCACCTCCTCCTCGTTCTTCTTCTCTTCCTCCCTCTCCTCTCTTCTGTTTGACCTGTTGTCATCTGCTGTCTGCTGTTCCTTCCTCGTTCCCTCATGGTCTCTGCTGTACGGCCGGCTGTTGTAGACCTACACCCGAAAGAGACATGGGCAAATTCACCAACTCTGCTCCAGCATGCCCAGGGAGACAAAAATTGGGAAGTCTCATTGAACGTTGTGTTTAATAGCATTTGTTAAAGCACATATATTTTTTTTCTTTTGGGTGTCATCATTGTAAAGATTTCATACTCATGTCAACAACATAAATATTTACTGCTGGCGAAGTTAGCTATGTATAATTCCTGACTCTCTGATCATTGAGGCAACTGTAAGTAATGAAAAGATATAATCTTGCAATGCAAACCCACACTTTGCTGCACCTTCTATCGAGCTCAACAGTGAGGTCCCGGAAGTGAAAATCCCATTCATATTCTGAATCATTGATTTGATTATTAGCCATAATGTCGTAACCATCCATGGTAGTTACCACGCGCTACGAGATTGTGAAACGATGGTATATGCTCCTGTAGAAGCCACGAGTCTGTATGATATCAACCTTGTTTTAAGAAAAACATGTTTTATCCGCGATGTCATGGAGAAGTATCACACTACCCACAATCCTAAGTGTAACAGCAACCTCTCTTATTGGCGGAGCTTGCTGTTACCATGAAAATGTATACAGCACCCGCAAACGGCATATACGCTTGTACGTGCTGCTCCGTGATCTGCTCCTGGATTTCAAACTGGGCCAACATGGCGGCTCGTTTCTCTTATATTGAAAAAATAGTTCACCGAAATATGTTTCTGAAAACATTTGAGGTGAGAAATAAGGCACGCAGCTGCTGAATCTGTCTTCGTTTTAGATCGACAACAGTTTTGGGAGTTTCCAGAGGCGGCGAGTCGCCATTCGCAATGGCTTATGGGATGAGTAGTTCCTTCACTCTTATAATAATTATGTACACAGTCTTGTACCTTTGCCTTTTTTTCCGTTTTACAATGTTTTTTTTGCTCCGAATCAAATGTTTTAACGTCATAACTAATTTCGTAGCTGGCTGGCTTGGTTCCATGCTTAAAACTCTTTATAAAAGGATTTTCTGAAAAGTCAATGGAGTAAATGAATGGGAATTTCACTTCCGTAACCGGAGCCTTTCAAAAAGTGGGCAGTCACTGTTGAGCTATATACACTAGAGGAAAAAACAAAGAGGCTTGCTATGCTAGCCATGCCCTTGAATCATTTTAACCTGAATTTGGGGTCTTCAGGATCTACCCATCTACCCTCTCTCAGACTTTCGTGTCCCTCTGTATTTTGATATAAATGTGAAATTGTGGTCGATTTTTACACACAGTGCTATCTTACAGATTTACAGACAGTTGTAATCAGTGGTTAGTGTTGTAGTTACCTCAGTGGAGCATGGTCTTTTGTTGTCCTCTTGCTCCATTGACTCAGTCGTCCTGACTGACATGGGGGATATGGTGTAGATGGAGGGACTGAGCCTCTGCTTGCAGTGCAGCAGAGAGAGAGCCGTCTTGCTGGAGAGGCCAGGTGGGTTGGGGTCGTATCCGCTAGTGGACCACGATGAATACACTGAGGGCTCCTGTTCATCCAGAGTAGAAGGGTTTGGTTTAATGTAGTTCAAATAACACCAGCTGTTACAGGTGCTGGATAGCAGACTGGGGTATGATGGTCCAACATGTGTGATGGGAGAACAAACACTGGGTAGACATGTCTGATTCTCCCTTTTGAGTTCCTGATTGCACGTGTCCTCTGATGCCTTGTCAATACGTCCCACCTCCCCCTCTTCTTCTTCTTTTACTCGTTTCTGCTGCTGCTGGGCCTCAGGGAGGAGCTCTATACTGCTTGAAGGGGAAAGCATGCGCTTGTTGCCCCCTGAGCCTGATATCCTCAAGCCGTCGTCAGACCACAACTGAAGGTCTGGACTTGTGTTCCTATGGTTTCTGTATTCAGCTGTTGGGATGCCTATATCATGTGAAACAGCATCGACCGCCTCCTGGGGCCTGGGGGAGGTGGACTGAGAAAATGTGGTGTATATGGCACATGCTAGGGTGAGGGTGTCTGTTTGGAGACGCACTGCTACTGTTGGAGATGCGACTGGCCTCAGTAATTCCAGACTGGAGGTGATGTGAGGGCCAGACTTCTGGATGTGGGGGGGACTTACTCTAACCTCTGAATAATCCTCGTGTAGTAGGGGAATCTCTAGCTTTAGCCCAGTAGACATGGGGAGGTAGCGAGCTCTGGCTGCCCCTGATGGTCCATGTGTAGGATAGGCCTGTGGTGCTTGAGGAGGGGGCTGCTCTGTATGGATGTGTGAGGCCTCTTCTTTTACAGGATCTACAGATGTGAGTTCTGTGCTGCCTGTTAACTGAATATTTTGACTGAGTTTCCACTGAGAGAAGATCTCTTTGCATTGCAATCTTACTGGATTACGCATGACTGTGTCACCTGATAGCGGGGAAGTAGGGGACCTGCTGCAGTGCACAGAAGTCGGGCTCGCTTGAGAAGATGTGACATGTTCGGGACTACGGGTCGGTATGGCGCACTGCTCCTCCTCCTCCTCATCTGGATCTCTGATAGCAGTGTGTCTCATAAGGAGACATTTCCTTCTTTCCCTCCAGCCAACTGCGGAGCGCTCAGGGGACAGACAACTGTAGTCAAAAGACTTACTGCGAGTCTCTGCCATTAAGACACTTGGTTGTGGATCATGCGGCGCCTGCTCAGATGCAGAGCGCCTCATCTCTCTGTGCTGATGCACCCCAGGCACCGTCAACATGTGAGGAGCTCTCGATCTCCTCAGCGGTGTTGATCCCGCTATCTCCATGTCTGGTCTATTTGACTCTTCAAAGGATGTGGAACGACTGGATGCGTAAGATGCGCTACTGTCCTGACTGGGGCTGCGTGGCAGGGATATAGAGTCAAAACTGGATTCCCCTGAGGATTGGGCAGCCTCGGCTAGACGTAAGCGCTTCTTCTTTGGAGGGAGCTTTTCAATGGGGAGCTGGGCCAGAGAGGGGCTTCTCTGTGGCCACTGGAATTCATCAGGTTTCTCTGAATGTTTTGGCTCTATTGAGGTCGCTGTGCTCATATTTGAATCCTCTGTGACCAGTATTTCTGGAACCTTCACATTGTGTTGGCGGATCAGTTTCCGACTTGTTAGTTTTGTTGACTGCTGGGGTTGTTTCTGAGGCACCAGTTGATATTCCTCATGAGGTGGAGAGTTTTTTGTTGCCTCAGTGATTTGACTCTCATTGCACAAGGATTCTTGTTTTTCAAATGAACTAGTGTGTTGTATTACAGAGCAGGTTTGTAGTGTAGGTCTTCTGGGCCCCTCATAAGCCACATTACTTTCATCTTTACACTGTCCTGACAGGAGGGCAGGAGAGGGTAATGAAGGAGAAGAGGGATCATCAAATTCAAAACTCTCCTCTTTCCTTCTCTTGCGCATTGCTGAAGCTCCTGCTCTGACTGCGTGGTTAATTAGCTGTGAGCACCCCATTTGACTAATTACCACCTCATTTCTGGGATGATGTGCTAAGCACAGGCTTTGCTTGTGTTTCTTATAACCTTCCCAATCTTTGCATCCAGTTCCACAGGCCTCACACTCGTATGGCTGTGGTTGGCTTTGCTTGAGGTCAGGCACAGTGGCAACGCTATCGGGGAAAAGTGAATGAGAACCCTCATGCTCCTCTTTTGTAAGTTCAGCGCCGAGTGGGATTTCAATAGCCGGCTGCCGTCTTAGCATCCCATAACGACGGGATGAAGGCTGTCGTTCATCAAAGGACTGACTTAGGCGGAACTTACTTAGGCCACCACTGGAGGCGTCGAATGAACTAGCTGCAGACGGCATTGAGTGACTTCTCAGCAAAGGGGCGGTGGATGTTTGGCCAGCTGGCTGCTCTACATTTAGGGATGGATGATGAAATTTTTCACATGGAACTCCCATGGTGATGGAGCCACTGTTTTTATAGCCCAGATCTCCAGCTTTAGGGCTGTGAATTAGGGTTTCTTTCACAGATGAACCCTTTTGAGACTCTGAACTATTCTTCCGAGAGAGTGAGAATCTCCTTGGTTTCACACTGTCAATTTTACTGGTGTCAACCACTGCCTCGTTGATAGTGATGAGTTTGGTGATATGGTCAATGACCTGCTTCTTGGGGACTGTGAACGGGATGCTTTTGTCCTCCTGACCAGGGGGCTGCTGGTTGTGGTGCCGAGACATCCTATGTAGGTGTCCGAGACGTCCATATTTGCCGAGGATGATCTCTGCGTAGCTTTTGGCACTTGTGTTCGGGGGGCTGTCCTGTGACTGCTCAGTACTTTCAGAGCGAGAGAAATAGCCTGATTCTGTACTGCCTTTACTCCCTAAAATAAGAGATGAGGTCTTTTCATCAGATGAGTCTCGAGCACCATGTTTTCCTCTACTCAGACGCAGGGCCAGTCTCTTTTTCACTGCGTTGGAGTCATCGTTTCCTCCGGTGCAATCTTTGGCCCTGTCTGTTTCATGACTCTTGATTGAGGCTACACTGCCTTGCCTTTCTGTAACGGAAGATGCTGATGATAGCTGTCTGGTTTCATCCTCTGATTCAGTGACTTGCTCATCTAAAGATCTCGGCTCCCCGAGTGCTAGACCTGCCTTCACCCTGTGGGTGTGCGATTTGCGGTGTTTGTACAAGTTACTCTTGGTCTTAAAAGAGAAGCCGCATGGGGCACAGGGATAGGGTCTTTCACCTGTGTGGGAGCGAATATGTTTCTGCAGGACACTCGGCTTTGCACATGCACGGCCGCAGTAAGTGCAGACGTATTTGCCTGGTCTCTGAGGCTTGCGCTCACGTTTCTGTTTTGGGGTGCCCTCCTGGGTTTCTGGTTTAGATTGGGTGGGGCCACCTGCTGAGGAAGGCGAGTCTGGTGACAAACTAGAAACCGCGGTCGCTGTTGTTGCCTCATGTTTGTTTTCCGGCGGTGCATCCGAGTCGACGCTCTGCCGCTGGTTCCTGAGACGTTTACGTTCAGGATGCTGTCTTCTGGACTGTTTGGGTGTGCCATGGGGCTTCGGGGAACCAGTTTGCTGTTGCCGACGGGGCTGGGAGGGAGACTTAGCCTGCGGGCCTCGGTGAGGAGACTCTGGTTGACAATGTTCTTGACCTTCGGACTGCTCCCCAGTCGTCAGGCGACTATGCAAGGCCTCCATAAAATGGAAAGGCAGCCTCAGGTAGACACGTGGAGTGCGTCTGTCTGTGCCAGGCTACAGAGTTCAAGCCAAATGCGAGCAAATTCTATCAAATTATAGTTGACTTCATAATTTTCACTTGTTTTGCTTAAACTTTATTGCCTGCCAGCAGAACGATGCCATCAAATGTAGAACGACGGCGTCAAAGAATGCAGCCGTGATGTGTCATGTGCTGTGGAGGAAGTCCTCTGCCATAATGACCTAAAGTATCCCATCATGAAGCACTCAGCCAGTCTTGCTGCCACACAGTCTGATGCTCAGTTGACTCAGCTGAGTATATGCGTCTTCTGTCTTCTCAACATGAAGATCTGTGAAGACAAACAACTCATTATATAAAACAAGTCAACTCCGAGACACAGATAACCCTCTGACCCTGCGCTTGCCAAATATAGATATTTATGTTTCACGTGTTACATAATAACTGTATGTGTCATAACATTCAGCTTTCGCTGTACCAGGGCTGCTGAACACTTTTACATTAGAATGGTTTATGTAATATATTTGTATAAAAATATATCAGCATGCAGCAAGTAAAAATGATGATTCTGCGAACATTCCCAGAGAGAGTCACTATGTCCAATGACCACGACAGGAACATTTCAATAACAGCATAATCTGAAACTGTCATGGTCTTCAATGATTTCTAGTCATGCATTACTTAATTCAAAACCGTGGAGCACAATATTTTTCTATCGGACAGAAAATACATATCCCACCCACTACCATAAAATGAGTCAATGCTGCAAGACAGAGCAAAAAACATGATTCTCAATGAAGTGTTTGTCATTTTCAGATGGAAATACAAGATGTGTTGTCATTTGGTTTTAATGAAACTGCTTTGCATGATGTTTTCTTTGCATGATTAATTACACTGGGATTAATAAACTTTCTCTCATATTACAAGAATAGTTCACTGAGATGTGTTTCTGAAAATATTTGAGGCGAGAATTCATTTTAGATCAACAACAGTTAGTTTAAACATTTTTTGGGAGTTTCCAAAGGCTGAGTAGTAGATGAGTAGTTCCTCAACTCTTAAAATAATTAGATACACAGTCTTGTACCTTTGCCTTTTTTTCCATTTTCCAATGGGTTTTTTTGCACAGATTCAAATGTTTTATGGTCACGATTACTCTCGTAGCTGGTTGGCTTGATTCCATGCTGTAACTCTTCATACATCAGACTGGCAATACCTCATCCAGAGTAGGTTTGCATGACCACACCCCCCTTTTGGGGGAAAACAATCCTGGGTCCCCCATAGATGGTAAAAGCGTAACCAGAAGAAGTTGAAACAGGTCTCCAAACTTTTACTTTAAACAAACCGGTAACAGTAATAGCGCTATGCCGAAGAGTAGCTGTGTAGTTGGTTGCACCAACAATAAATCCAAAAACGCTGATCTCCGGTTTGTTCCCCTGCCATGTCCTAAAAAAGATATAATAGAGGGGCTTTATGGCTCCAAGCTTTAGACCACCAGCACTGCATAATCGCCAAGGCTGCGCTCCCCTTCGAGGGAAAGAAACTCGCTGTCACAGGAGAGAAAATGACGAAAAGCTGTTGTGTAAGCGGGTTCACTGGGATCGTAGCATGTAGCAAGTGAACCTTGCAGAGTGTCTCAACCTGCTCTAATTGTTGCATGTATGACATGTTCTGTCATCCAGTACCAGCTTCCACACTTCCTCAAAATGACGATCATCGATACAGTACTGCCACATTAGAGCACATGTGGATGGCTGCTTCGTTACTTTCATTTTATCTGTGAATTTAAATACTTAAAAAAAGCCAAGAAGCCAAATGAAGGTGAGGGAAAGGCGGTTAGCTGTGAGTGCATACACAAGGTGACTCAGTGGAGATACTGAAGAGAACTCCCAATGTTTTTTTTTGTGCCAGCATACTGAAACAGTAAACAAGGCATCCCACACACTGACCAGCTGGTTTCTACACCCACGTTCTGGTGGAAGACGGCAAAGCTGCTGGATTATATCCAAATTACTGATAACAGGTTGATAACCATCTTTGGTTTAACTTGTGGGAAGAGTATACATGCCAGTGTTGGGTGAATATTAAACCAACAGTATTTTTCTTTATAACAAAAGACCATTCACATGTTTTAGGCCTAAATCTCCTGCAGTGACTAGTGAGTGCTAAATGTAGGTCAGACAGGTAGTGTAACTAGACTAAGAACTTTTTAGAGGAGAGTCAGAGACTCAGTCGTCTTACTGAAAATAACGCCTCAGAGTTCAGACCGTGAGACGTTCAGAGCGCCCGCACACTCTGCATGAGGGTGACAATGACTGGAGTGAAATACATTTCAAATGGAGCACTTGCAGTAAAGAAACCGGCACCTAAAACTAAGGGACATTTTTAAAATCATGCAATGCATTTGCTCATTTACACTTGCATGTGTCACACTCGTTCCGGAGTTAACTAAAGACTGTTCATTTGCACCTCTCATGGTGCAAATGAACCTAGCAGGCAGTTTTTATTCTCCGACACTTCTCTCCACACGGATCCTGTTTCCCCCCACCCCGTCCTTGGCACTCAGCCTCTGTGATTCTCTCTAGGTGAACTGTTGCAAGGCTCTGCTAGAAAACACACGTCTGGGTGTAATGTTCCCGGTGTTAAAGTCAGACAGATGTTTGCTGGGGCAAATTACTACATATTTAGTAAGAACTGAATACCAACGTCCTTCTACAGCAACAATGGGGCTGTCCTCGACCAAAGAATACCTTAGTTGGCTAACACCCATACGATTTTGTCGACTAATCGATTAGTTGATTTAAATCGACAGATCTGTGAAACTGAGTTTCTCCAGAGAATTACACAAAAAGCACCACTTGTGTTTACCAGAGATGTGCTCATAAGTTTCTTTGAAATATGTCATTCAGCATGAAAAAAGCATGAAACAGCACTAATCGACCAAAGAAATCTTAGTCGACTAAAGCTGAAAATACACAGGCGCCGCAGCGTCATATGATGCACGTCACATGCCGCTCGTATCACCAATACGGGTGGACACACTCTAGCGCGTCTAGAGCATTGATGCATAAAGAGAACTGGATACAGCATTGTAGGCAGGCTGCAGCGTTCTCCCTCAATAATGGACCAATTTCAAAAGATGTTGTGCCCATTAGTCACTTAGATACAAAAACATGGGAAAATAGGGTCCAGGTTGAAAAATACAGAACTTACCCTTATGCAGCCATCATTAATGTTACTAATGACACCTGGGCTTTTCCCTGCCATGACCATTAGCCTATTACCAGCCTATAGTGAGAAGAAATGTTGATTGGTTGGTTCTCATAAGGCAGTAATATGAACAATGTGTATAAATATTAGGGCTGTCAAAGTTAACGCAATAATAACGTATTAACGCAAATTTGTTTTAATGTCACAAATTTCTTTAACGCATTAACACAATCCATCTTCCGGAGGTTGTAGCGGGCTCAGTTTTAAAGGTAAAGGGAAGATACAGGCATCATATGAAACTAGAAAAACCTAAGGAATCCATTGGTACCATGTTTTACCAGCTTGTCGTGAAGGAGGCTAAATAACGCTCTACACTGACGCAAAATTTTGGCGAGGAAAAACTATCATGGCCATTTTCAAAGGGGTCCCTCGACCTCTGACCTCAAGATATGTGAATGTAAATGGGTTCTATGGGTACCCACGAGCCTCCCCTTTACAGACATGCTCACTTTATGATAATCACATGCAGTTTGGGGCAAGTCATAGTCAAGTCAGCAGACTGACACACTGACAGCTGTTGTTGCCTGCTGGGCTGCAGTTTGCCATGTTATGATTTGAGCATATTTCTTATGCTAAATGCAGTACCTGTGAGGGTTTCTGGACAATATCTGTCATTGTTTTGTGTTGTTAATTGATTTCCAATAATAAATATAAACATACATTTGCATAAAGCAAGCATATTTGTCCACTGCCATGTTGATAAAAGTATTAAATACTTGACAAATCTCCCTTTAAGGTACATTTTAAACCGATAAAAAAATGTGTGATTAATTTGCGATTAATCGCGATTAATCATGGACAATCATGTCACTAATCGTGATTAAATATTTTAATCGATTGACAGCACTAATAAATATATATTGTACTTAGTGCACATCCCAAAAATCTGTATGGGCTACTACATTATATGACACTGATGTATTTGCAGTGTTGGCGTACAGTTACAATCTGTCTTGTGAGTTCAAAATCTGCAGGAACTGAAACACCTCAAGTTGAGTTAAAAAAAAAAAAAAAACTCTCTTCTATAAATTTGTGAAATGCTGCATCCATTCACACACCACACAGAAAGAAAATATTGTATAAATGGCTTTTTAAAAATCTTGTCAATTTCCTCCTCTCACACTAATGGGCACCCAGCGGTGGTTCCTATGGTAACGGCCCTAAACCATGTGGTAGCAGATGGAAGGAGAGCTGGAGGGCTAAATTTATCTTCCAGCATCCTCACCGACTACAGAGAGAGGGAGAGAGTGCGAGGCAGGCGAAGGTGCCTCCCTCCTCGAAGCTACGGCTTTTTTGGAGAGAAAAATCAATACTTTGGGAGTCTTGGATTCGTAGTACACTGATACTCCTCCGTTCTTTCAGGAGGAACCAGAAAGGGAAATGCATACATGGGGATGACAAAGAACACTGGACCGCTCTCCATGAAAAACTAAGCTATATTATTAAAAAAAAATAGCAATTTTAATTTTTGTTTGGTTTTACAAATTCTGCTTGACCTAATAAAGCAACATTTTAAGTGAAAATTGTGCAGTATTTCAAAAGACAAATACAACAGACTTAAAAATATGCATGAATACTGGCTTCAATAAGTGATTTCTAAAATTAGGTTCTGACTAAAACAATTCAAACATTTAAAAGCATCCGGACGTTTGAGGCAAAAGAGCAAGGAATTTCACAGACTACTTCATGATGAAACACAATGAAAACAGCACGCTAATTTGAACTAGTTTCGCCATCATCCTTAAATCTTCATCTCGCAGACTCATCGCAGAAGTCAGCAACAAATGCCCTCATCTGTTTGCACCACGATGTCAGCTGAGCAGTTGGCGTTGCCGTCTAGTCAGAAAGCGCAGCTTCATCAGCAGCCTGATAGCGGCGCTCTCCGGGGGGAGAGGAGAGCCCTCGGGGGGTGAGAGTCAGTGCATGCACAGCCGTTCCTCTGTGTGTGTGTGTGTGTGTGTGTGCATGCATCTCGGGAGTGCTCCCCAGTCCACAGGGGGACATGCCAAGCATAGGAGGTTGGATGCACAACACACAGGGAGCTCATTCACTCCCAGTCTGAGCTGCGAGCTTTAATACATACACAGCCCACGAACCACTATGCACTCTCCCTCTCCTTCATTCACACACTGGCTGACACACACACACACACACACAAACACCCTCACTGCAGAAGCTGCACTGTCTGCATATGTTTAAAACGGCAAAAAAAAAAATGATTCAGATCATGTCAAAATGCCTCTCTGTTTGCACCGATTTCCACAAATGATTTTTTTTCCATTGATGTAGCAGCCTTTTGCAATAACAAAGAACCTGAATGGAGAAAAAACCCACCAGTCCTCACATCATGTCACTCAGACACACACATCAAAATCACTGCAGATGACAGAAAAAGGACATCAATGGGTTATTATTTTTTTTTACCTGGTAGCAGGTGGTGTTGTCCTCCGATTGTGAATGACTGGAATCGGGGAGAGCAGAGGGAGGTGAAGGGAAGGAGAGAGAGAGAGAAAGAGAGAGAGAGAAAGGATGAATGAGAGTGACGGTGAAGAGAGAGGGGTAATCGAGTCTCCGCTCTACGTGCACTGGGCTGACAAACAGGTAGCTGAGTATATTATGCGTATGAATGAGGAGGAGGGGACACTCTCTCGCTGTCTATCTCCACCTCTTTCATACCCCCCCCCCCCCCCCCAGTGTCTCTCTTTCAGGTCAAAGTGAAGTAGCAGCTCCTTATTTGGAAGTTGACGTAAGCTTGTGTTTCTTTTGGCAGCAGTCTCGGGCTGCACAGCTGGCAAAGCGGTGAGAGGTAGAGGGGCAGGGTGAGTGGTTGGTGTTTTAATTTGACCGGGAAAAGAGGGTGGAGGGGGGGTTACTTCATATTTTTAAAACACAGTTTCCCCATTCAGGTCTCACTTTCCAGCATAGGTGGAGAGCTATTGCTGCTGAGGAAAAACCCTGGAAAATTTGAAAACATATAAGGACCCGCGTGGAAAAAAAAAAAAAGGCACAGGGATCCAGTTTTTTAAGAGCAGCTCTGGAGAATGTCCACACACCACAGCACGGCGTTCATGCTCCTGCCAGGGGTCCGGCTGAAACGAGTCCAGGCAGCTCTGACATCACTCCCCGCTCTTTTATGCCACGGGTTTTCCCCCCCTCCGCCAAAGGACTTTTTTCAGCAGGCTGAAAGCTTGCAGACGTGTGGAGCATTGAGGGAATACCAGCCGGTGGCATGAAGGCAGGCGGTCAGCCGCTCATCTGGAAAGGGGGAAGCTGAGAGGGGAATGGAAGAGAGCCCAGGGTGTCCATCCTGCACCGGGCAACAGAGAGTCCTTGTGAGTAGTAGGGCTGGGACGATACACCTATCTCCCGATTCGATACTATCACGATACTTGGGTGCCGATTCGATATGTATTGTGATTTTTTTAAGTATTGCGATTCGATATTATGATTTATTGCAATTTTTGTTAACTTTCTTAACACTAGACCATGAGAAAAAAAGTTGAATCATACCATTCTAGGGACTTTTACTTTGGAAAATATCTAAATAAATACAGTAAAAATGTTTAATTTTCAGCATGTATGTAGTCAGAGATGTCCTGATGTCAAATAAATCAATCATTGTCAGGCATTATTTATTAATTTTTTTCCCCAGCATCCCAAAAATGTATTTTATTTTCATTTAGTTCACAATATCGACACAATCTTTTGGTCTTCAGTTACACCTCTGTATCTTCCTGTTTCAATATGTAATGGTAATATACCACATCTTAACCGTGCACATAGTGGTGCATGGTATAATGTACTGCCAGGGCTGATGAGGGAAAGTGGAAACAGGTGAGCAGGTGGGGGCGGGGAAGCTCAGGTGATGGGACAGGCGGGAAAGGGGTTACTGCAGGGCAGAAGGGAGTGGTTGAATGTGAGAGTCAGGTGACTGGGACAGGCGGATGAATGGGAATCAGCCCTTTTCATAGCAGCAATTTTGACAAGTCATTGCAGGGTAAACAGAGGTTTAAACAGAGGTTTAATAATAATTAATAACATTAATTATGGCCCTTTTTCAAATTAGGAGGGCTAGGCCCCTGGTGTTGTGCATGATGCCTCACTGGAATTGCTGTGACACTAAATAGAACAGGACCATAATCAATTTATCAATTACACCTGCGTTGACCCTGCAATTACATGTCAAAATGGCAGCTGTGAAAAGGGCCTATGAAGGGGCCTGGGGAAGTGGGAATGCGGCTGAGGGAGAGGCAGACTGTGCGTTCCAATACCCATACTACCATACTATTTAGTATGCCAGAAAAAGATTTATGTATGTCCCATTATGTATTGGGACATACTAATACAGAATGCAGTATGCCAAAAATACCAGGAAGGTCTACTACATCCGGTCGCATTTTGCAGTATGCAAACCAAGGTTCAAGGCGTAATGTTGTGACGAAGTAGTATTGGTGCTTTCAAACGGGGTTGTGTTTACCGTGTTCACGAGAAGAGTCCATATGGACGCCACCTTCTTGTTGTATTCACAACCTCGAAAGTGGAAGGTTTCTGAAAGCTCAGAGTTCACGAGTTGTGACGTTTGTTGACGTTGTCAGAAATGGCGGCAACCATGGAAGTTCATTTTTCGATGCATAATAAGTTAATATATTGTAATTTTAGTCATGTATTGTTTTTCTTTGTAATTTTATAATATGTCTGAGGATATTCCCAACGGCCTCATCTTTTTCCTCTGTCATTATGCGTTTTCATTTACTACATTATGTTACCCACTTGCTAGCTTGCTATATTGTTCGCCTCTGTGCTGACAGTAACGTTAATATTGCCGTTGCTTAGCAGCGGTGTTCTCCCAACTTGACCACTTGAACGCCAAGCATATTGTGTACACGACTTCCCATGTTGTAAACACGAGCTCACGAGTTTCATTTGAAGGCACCATACGTCTCAATACATAATATGTCAAATGCAGTATGCCAAAAATACCAGGATGTCCTACTACATCTGGTCGCATTTTGCAGTATGCAAGCCAGCATGCTTTTCTGGCTATTCTGACGACAATCAAAGTTCAAGGCGTAATGTTGTGACAAAGTAGTACGTCCCAGTTGTATGCATACTGCATGGAACAGTACATACTTTGTTAGGGCAGCTGCAGTACGTACTAAAAGTAAAAATAAAAAGTATGCGATTTGGAAGGTAGCCGTAATCCACATCCTCTGCAATGGTTTAATGGCACCCGACTGGACAATTAGTTCCACCAACTGTTTATCTCGATGAACCAACTCCTAATATTTACATAACAGCAGTGGATGGAAACGTGCATTACTTTGCATTTTCTTTTGCAAATTTTCTGGAATTTTTTTCAAAATTTCTGATAAATTTGGATGGAAATCTTTCTACTGACCAAAGAAAAAGTCATTGTTATGTGTACAGTGAAGGTCTAATTGATTTTTACTTTTAGGGATTACACAATACCAGAAATGTAGTAGTCAATACCAATACCAGTGAAATTCCACAATTCTCGATGCCCAATTTGATACCACAGTAAAAAACAAAAACAAAACAATAAACACTTAGAGCTAGTGTTATGAAGTTAAACAGATCATAATTCCATCTCTGTTATTTATTTCATATTGCTGTGAAAACATCTCCTTCAAACAACTATATTTATTCAAGTTTCTCGCCAAAAACTACATTTTACGAGATTAAATTTAAACACATTTTGATAACGTTATCTACCTAATACTCATTCTTACTGAATGGAGCTTGAATGCATCATAATGAAACTCAATGCAACCTCCATAAACGTTAACGCTTAGCTCTGTTATTTAGCTCCATGCAGGATTGTCCATCGGCTGCTAACAGCTAACGTTACTAGTTTTCCTCCTGCTGATTTCAACACGGATTTGTTGTTCACAATGTAGCTTCATCACATTTTCTGACTGTATTTCACAACATTTGTTTGGTTTAAGTGTCATACAGCTTTGTTTGATATGTCCAGGGCTGCAAGTGATGATTTCCATTATTAAAGAATCATCAGATTATTGTCTTGATCAGTTGATTAATCATTTGGAATACAACTATCAGAAAAAAAGTGAAAATGTTGATTACAATTTCCTAAAGCCCACAGTGACAGTCCAAAACCCAAAGATAGTCAGTTTGCTATCACATACGTAAAACAGAGACGGCAGTAAATCCTCACAAATGAGAAGGTGTGACCAGACAATATTTAGCAATTTTGCCAGTTGACAGTTCTGTGGCACAAGTTATATTGTAAACTCTGCTCTGGGTGGCCAAGATCTGGATTAGTGTACAATTAGTTTACAATCCGGGCACCTCTACTTCCCACTCTGGGTGGTAAAATCTTTCCACATTGGATTTTACTGTCTGTTTTGACATTTGATATGAGAACACAATCAAACATGGTATATAGGTGGAGATAGTGTTGGGTATGAGAACGAGAAACATTTTTTTATACTTACGAAATCCTGAAAATCATTTGTTCAATGTTGAATTTGGGACTAACTGCACGTCTAGTATGTATATCACTGGTAACGCATGCATCAACATGCATGTATATTAATTTTTGCAAGACAAAAGATATTTTCGTTATTTTAAGTGGGGTTTTTTTGTTGTTTTTTTTAACAAATTACATCCTAAACACCTTGCAATTTATGATAAATTGCTGTTTATTGAGGCCTACATCTGCTGAAAATAAAGGTGGTTTTTGCTTTCAACATATTTTGGTTTGTTGTCATATTATTTGAGCATGACATGAGGACTAATATTGGCTCAGTAAATCGGTCTTACTCCACTTGTCAGCCTCTGTGGAGGTGACAGAGCTGCCAGTGTTGAGCTCTTTCACAGGGGAGGTTTGCCTCTGTGCAGCTGGGGCTTGTCTGGATGGCCTTGTCATAGTGTGAACATCATGCTACCAAACACGTTTCCTCAACAGGAGTATCTCTTTTTGTTATGAATGTAGGACAAGGAAGGGATGGAAACAAAAAGATAAGGTCTCACAATACTGTCCTCTTTTTGCTAAGCCAAACACTTCGAATTCATTTTGTACCTCGAGCTATACAATACATTAACATTTAGCAGTGGCTGAATAGAAATGATGGGCTATTTTTAAAGATGCAGATGTAGAGGGTAAATCTGCCTACTTTCAGTTTGGCCACCATTTTATTTGCAGAATAGCATTTATCCAACGCTGACATAAACCTGTGGTGCAGAAGAAAGGATCTTTTAAGGGAAAAAGCACACACTGATGCTTTGCTGTAATTGAAAATGTGTTGTACTACTGTAAAATTGCAACATAACAAAAGCATGTCTGTATGTAAAAAAATCCCCATTTGTGGATGGTCACACTTAAAGCAGGTCAAGCACTTTACCTCTCTCAACACGATGCTTTAAAGTAAAGCCTTGTGTATTCATTTTGCATCGTCCATCTCATCAATCACATAATCTCTAACGGTGGTCTACATTAGAACAGACATTAGCAGGTCAAGGTAAGCTTCAGCCTACAAGAGCGCAGGATACAAGTAAAAGCCTGGGGGCTAATCGTGCTATTAATGCAAAACAGTACTGGTGGGAAAAAAAAACGACTCACCTATGTATCACGATTGTTTTTCTTTTTACGATTTTGATATCGATATTTGAATGCCAAAATCAATGTATTTGCTTCATTTGAGTATATGTGGAGGTAGAAGGAAGTTATTGCGTTTATTGTTGTAGTCTGAGTAACGTGACGTCATATCCGCTCCGTATCCGTCAACCAAAACAAACAAACTGCAACCGGTCGCAGCAAGCCGAAAGTAGAAAACGTTGGAGGGTCCGCGTGGATACAACCTGCACCACATGTTAAATCCAAAGTAAAGTAAAGTATGGAAACACTTTGGGTTTCACACATTGCCAGGAAAAGCAGAGCTAGACATCACGGCTAAAGCTGCATGCTAACTAATGGACAGGAAACTTTATTGTACTGTGGTAAAGTGCGGTCAAGCTAGCCGTCACTCTCATCTCTGTGGTCAAATCAGCTGACGCTACAACTGTAGAGCACCCATATACTGACTTTTATGTTAAATGCATTCAAACGGCCCCGATGGAGCTGATCATGGATGTTTAAAGAGAATGAAGCTAACGGTAAGACCTAACAATGGGCTTGGCGAAATTAGTGGAAGTATACACGTCTGACTATGTCCGGTTTTCAAAATAAGGTGTTAACAAAGGAAACTATATATACAAAATACATATATGGAAATAAGATTGATTGGATTATATTCACCAGAAGTATAAAACATTACATGTCCCTTATAAATTAATAAGAAAATACCACTAATTTGTGAGGGAAATGTCTTTATTCTTTGATTTTGGGGTTGCTGGAAAAATGTAATAAATAATGCCTGATATATTTGACTTCAGGACATCTCTTACTACATACATGCTGAAAATCAAACATTTTTACTGTATCAATTTAGATATTTTCCAAAGTAAAAGTCCCTAGAAGTGTATGATTCAACTTTTTCCAGTGGTCTAGTGTTAAAGAAGTTACCAAAAATCACAATAAATCTTAATATTGAACCGCAATGCTGAAAAATTAAAACACAGTACATATCGAATTGGCACCCAAGTATTGTGATAGTATCAAATCGTGAGATAGGTGTATCGTCCCAGTCCAAAAAACACTAAATACATTCTTGTGTACTACTTGTTCTATTACTTCTACTACTACTACTACTGTGCTGTTTTGGCCAAATTGTTGCTCACCACACACTATAGCAACAAAACTGTTAATATTAACATAACATGTCATTATGTGTGAGGTCTCTCACATTTCAACATCTGTTAAGATTTGAAAAATCTTTTAGTGTGGGCCAGCCTTAATAGCATTTGTAAGCAGATAGCCGCATCTCTTTCTGAGAGAGAATAAAAAATAATTTGTAAACTTACATAATAAAAAAATAAATAAAAAATGGTAGTTTAGTGGTGTTGGCTAACTTCGATCCACAGCAGCCACTCTGAGAAGTCTGCCTGCAGATGTGTCTGCAGACAGTTTTTTGTTAATCAGCCTCGTGAGCGCATGCAGGCATTGGCCGATTATCTGAAAATGGCATTAATCGACCCCTCTTGATTGTCTAATCGCTAATCATGTCTATGTGTTCATATTTGACGAAGAAGTAGCTTAAGTGCCTCCGAGAGCTATGTATCACAACCACTGCTGCTGTAACTGCTGCGGGCAAAATAGGTGAGTCACACTACAATAACTAACTTCCCATTGTTTTTGGAACATCTGGAAACCTGTCCATTTCACCTCAGTATTTTTGCCTTATGTGTCCCTCAATTTCTTTCACCCAGCACAACCAAAACCAAAACCAAAACAGTAAAGCAGCGGGCCATAATAAAACCAAAACACTAAAAATATCTGTAGAGCTCTGGAACTGCAGAGTCATTCGTACAAGAGACAAATTTCACATTACATGTAGACATTTTTTCAATTGTTAACATAAAGATATCCATAGGAACAGCTTTAAGCTAGGTTAACGGATCCTTCTGAAAGAAGTTTCACTGCAGGTTTTAAAGATTAAGTTAAGTAAAGTCTCTGCTTAAACTTCTGATTGACGCCTGACTGACTGCTGAGGGGCGATCCTCCATTGAATTGGAGGCGAATGACAGTGACTGGTCAATATCTGATTTTATCTAAAAGGCCAATATTGGCAAACACATATATTGGTCCGACCCTGGTTGGTTTGCGGCGGAGTGTCAGCATCCAAGCCTAGGACGGTGCTGGCTCCATCCTGCAGTGCCACAGAGGGAGTTTCTGGGCATCGTGCCACCTGTCAGAGGAGAGAAAACACAGGCAGTGTCCTTCTCAGCATCCCAGCTGTCCAGGGCTTCACGTATGGCCCTTAAACAGCAGAATCTGTCACTGCCTCCTACTGTACAGGTTGCTCTTTACCGAGACAGCCTGTGATGCTTAATGACCTCTGAAATGCATTATCACTGTTGAAAACTGCATGTTTGATGTAGAATAGGTCTGTGGGAGTGCATTAGGCCCGGGACGATACGCCTACCTCCCGATTCGAGACTATCACGATACTTGGGTGCCGATTCGATATGTATTGCGATTTTTAAGTATTGCGATTCTACAAGTGTTGTGATTCGATTTGTGTTAACTTCTTCAACACTAGACCATGGGAAAAAGTTGAATCATACACTTCTAGGGACTTTTATTTTGAAAAATATCTTTATTAATACATTCAAATGCTTGATTTTCAGCATGTATGTAGTCAGAGATGTCCTGAAGTCAAATATATCAGTCATTGTCAGGCATTATTTATTAATTTCTTCCAGTAACCCAAAAATCAAAGAATAAAGACATTTCCCTCACAAATCAGTGGTATTTTCTTTTTAATTTATAGGGGTCATGTAATGTTTTATACTTCTGGTGAATATAGTCCATTAATCTTATTTCCATACATGTATTTTGTATATACAGTTCCCTTTATTAACACCTTATTTTGAAAACCCGACCTAGTCACAGTGTATACTTCTGCTAACTTTGCCAAGTCCGTGGCTAGCTCTGCCGTCAGCTCCGTTCTCTTTAAACATCCATGGTCAGCGCCATCGAGGCCGTTTGAATGCATTTAACATAAATGTCAGTATATGGGTGCTCTACAGTTGTAGCATCGGCCTATTTGACCACGGAGATGAGAGTGGCGGCTACCGCGATACGATAACGTTTCCTGTCCGTGACAGAGTTAGCATGCAGCTTTAGCCGTGATGGCTAACTCTGCTTTTCCTGGCAATGTGTGAAACCCAACGTGTTTCCATACTTTACTGGATGTGCAGTGTTTACCACTTTGGATTTAATATGTGGAGGTTCAAGTCATATCGCACTGTTTTGTACTTCCTAGTTGCGACCGGCTGCGTTTTGTTTTGGTTGACGGATACGGAACGGATATGACGTCACGTTACTCAGACTACAACTATAAAAGCGGTAACTTCCTTCTACTTCTGCATAGACTCAAATTAAGCAAATATATTGATTCTGACATTAAAAAATAGATTTCAAAATCGCAATACATAGGTGAATTGATTTTTTTCCCCACCCCTAGAGTGCATACTGTAGGTTAGAAAGCAAAGAAGAAGAGGGCCTCTCTCATGTACAGTGTGTGTACCTGGCTATAAAAATAACAGTGTGTCTGGATCTAGAAGGTTGATGTGTACCTTTTCGAGAGTGTAAACCCAGCCACTAACTCCCAACAAATAGCAAGAACCACAGGTCCCCTTGCCTCCCTCCAGACGCCCAGCCACAGACAGACCAGAGATCCCCCCTCCACCATACAACCACCAACCAGAAGGGAACAGATGCCCCTCTCAACCTCAACCTGCCCTGATGGCCACAGAAAACAGCAGTGTGACCGACACATGGTAGGCTGCGCTGCCACAATTTAAAGAGTCCACAGTGAGAAATAGCCATCTGAGCTCTAAAAAGTATCTGAACAAAAAGGCTCCACTAGCTGGGCAACCCAACAGTAGACCATGTTAACAGATGATGTGCAGAGCTCAGCTGTGGTGGGTGGTGCTGGTTCAGACCCTGCTACCAAATGTTCCAATAACATACTAATTCCTTGTATGTACAAATGTACCTTTATGGACCAAATAGGCCTGTGTGTGTGTGCTCAAGGTGCAATAATTAAGATTTTTACTGTGCACCACATGCACTGTGACCATAATACACCTACCAGCCCACTGCCTTTTAAAGACACTCCCTCCATACATTTTCATTTGTCAAGTACTTTATTATATTTTGTTTTAGGGCTGTCAAGTTATCACCATAATAACGCGTTAACGCAAATTTGTTTTAACGCCACTAATTCCTTTAACGCAATTTGTGGGATGTAGCGGCTCAGTTTTAAAGCTAGAGTGAAGATACTGGTATCATATAAAACTAGAAAAACCTAAGGAATCCATTGGTTTTCGAAGGAGGCTAAATAACGCTCCAAACTTATTAAATGAAATACATACAAATAAATTAAATTTTGGAAAAAACATAAAACAAAAAAACTGGCATGGCCATTTTCAAAGGGGTCCCTTGACCTCTGACCTAAAGATATGTGAATGGTATATAGTTGGAATCCCTCAGTTATACTTTAAAGCATGTCGCTTCAATATCTTAATCACCTTGTTTGAGATTTGTTTTGGACTTTAGAAACAGTAACAACCGAAGAAGTAGACAGAGAGCTGTCAACACAATCAGTTTAGAATAACTCCTGTATTCCAATATAAATGTCAGATCATTATTTTCATAATATAAATGATAATGCTTGTTTTCATGTTTGACTTGCCTGCTCACTTGTGCAGGAACTTTTTTGCCAAAGTATCAAAACATGTAGTAATTATCAATTCATAATTGTTGTTTTAGCGTATCTGTAAGTTATTTTGTTTCTATTAGATCATCTGAGTGTTAGTGACACACACATCAGCAATTTACTGCCATTTACTCATAGTTTGTACACAAAGCAAAGTCTGAGAACCGCCAACTAATCATCTGCCAGTGAAACTGAGACCAGTTGTCTGATGTGACTCAGAGTCCTGTCAATAATTGTCATTGTATGCATGGCTGTAGCCAGCTATGAGGTCACCGAGGTCCGGACCTTGGTAAATATTTCCTAAAAACACCCATCTCTCTCCATCTGAATGATGTGAAACCGCTTGAAACTGGCATCTATCAATAAGACAGCTATCTGTGGTGGTGAAGATGTGCCGTGTGAGATGATTGGAGAAGGCAGAGTGTGTGTGTGGCAGTCACCGCGGTGTCTCCAGTGCGCTCTGCTCGCCATGACAGCACAGTTGTTGTTCACTGCAGCGATTTTACACACAAAAACCACGTGAAAACTAAAGTCGTACTTATTTGAACGGTGTTAGAAGATATTATTGAAAACTATTGACACTCTGTTCTGCAATTCTTTAATGTTATATGATGTTATCTTTGATTTCTACAACCGATGATGATAATTTCATCAGCGCGAGCAGCCACTCCCAAAAACTTTGTCTCGTCCAGTGACCAGAGTCCCGAACGGGGTTCTGTGTCTGTCAGACGGTCTGAAGGGGATACTACCTTATCAGCAGACTATAGGGCAGGTTTTTCGTGAAATATTGTGACTTTATTTTCATTAAAGTGCGACTTTACTCTCGTAATATTACAACTTTTCCCTCAAAATATTACAACTTTATTCTCAACTTGTCCAAGAACACCGATATATGGGATTTGTTTTGAATGTGCAGAAAGATTTGAACATGAGCAGAAATCTTGCCGGAACACATAAGACCTATTAAAGTCCAGGGGTTTGTAAATAAATTAAAATGCATTAAGGTATCATTGAGGTGAATAAAGACGTTACTTCCCCAAACAAAAGACACAAAAGAGGACAGAAGAGTAAATTATGCCTATGTGTGTGTGTGTGTGTGTGTGTGTGTGTGTGTGTTTGTTTATTAACTCAGCAGAAACAACATTAAAAGTTCATCTCCAGGAGAATAAATATTTGAAAGCAATACAGAATAGGGGTGTAAGAAAATCTAAAATATTGAATATTGCGATATTATGTTTTGTGATACTGTATCGATTCTCAAAAACACTGTCGATTTTTAATTAATGGCTTACATGCGAAGAATAACTCAGTCAATACTTTATTTCATTTGCAAATAAATGTGCCCTCTCAGTGTATGCGCCCTCTCAAAATAGGGCTATGATAAATGCAAATGCAGATCTCACTGTTCTGATTGCAAAAAAATTTTAACTTTTTTACTCCGATTTTATGCATATGGTGTTGTTCTTTATATTATTACAGTTCTTTCCAAATTTAAAATTGCAATACATTACCTTAATTACAGTATCGCAATGTACTGAATCGTAACCCCTGTGTCGTGATACGTATTGTATCGCCTGATTCTTGCCAATACACAGCCCTAATACAGAACGCCTGAGAGCCTTACTGCATTACATTCCATTATATTTTGAATTGTCACCTGCCACCTGAATTTTGTGTTTTCCTTTAAATCAATAAAAACATTTAGACCATAAACTGGTGCATAAAAATTCACCATAATGCAGGAAAGACCCCCCACTTAATATTATCCATTAAAAGAAACATTCTGGACCTCACTAATTTCCAAACCCTGGCTACGGCCCTGATTGTATGTATTTTATTTTTAACCACATACTTGAGGATCACAAATAAACACTGATAGCCGCTCCATCACCCTTGTCAAAATGTACAGGAAGCTGACAGATGTGAAGCATGGACCACCAAAGCGTTAAGCAGTCCCGTAACAGTTTCAGTCAATCATGCTCCGCATACTGATCTGCGCGGGTGGTCCACCACCAAAGCCCTATTTTGAGCCAGGAAAAACCCTTCTTACAGGCCGCTGGAAGCTGTGCCAGACACTGGCTGATGTTTCTGCACTTCCCTTGGTCAGCATCGCAGGCTGATAAAAGTCACGGCCTTAAATTCTAAAAGGAAAAGGATTCGAATAACAAGCCACATACTGTACTTGTGACTTCCAAACAGTGACAGTTTACAATTATCATTGCGATCATTGTAATATTGCCATTAAAACGTAAAGAGTATCTACCGGAGTGGAGACTCCTTTTCTGCTCTTTGAACTACTCAAACCCAATGTATATTCTACAGGTAAACCAAGGGCAATTACTCTATAAATAAAAATAGTGATATTTACAGACAGACTCACTGACAACAGGTTCATTTACAGAAAAGTGGGGAACGTATATATTTAGAGCAGCAGCAACCCAAATCAGGAACAAGGAGAGCGTGCACAAAGAGCCATAGAATGGCGGGCATTGTGCACGCTGAGAGAAAACAAGTTGAAAATATTTAAAAGGAAATGCTAAATATAGGACATATGACCAGCCACTTGCTATATTTGTCCCCACATCTAAGTTAGGCGAGTGTTTGTGGTTTCAGGGAGTGAGTGTGGGTTTCGGTAAGGCCGCCGAATGAAACTGTGACACTGTTTGCACACACTCATCACCATCATGATGACAAAGGCGTACCGCTAAAGGCTACACCTGCAGCCAAATGAATAGCCGGCATCTCGTGAGACCGTGTGAATCAATGCTTCTGGACTTGAACAATCATCCGAAGCAGTAAGATACCTGGTGGCATAAGGAACGGCATCTGCTTACATACATTTTATGAGCTATGTTTGAGGTTTTTGCTGCTACATGTGATTCATGCAGTGACATTTCTCTAGCAGGAAACCGACACTCTTCCCTTTAACAAATCATACCTGATGACATCAGAGCAGTTTTTTTAGCCTTCTCTAGTTACTGGCTCTGTCATATCAAACACAAACTACTTAGATATCTACTTAACCGCTGTAATAGCAAACATTTTGGATGTTAATCCACTTTAAAATGAAAGAGATTGGATTTTTTTTTTTTTTTTTTTTTTTTTTAGGAAAGACAGGAACAACAATCAAACAACTATGATAGTATGACGGGTGGAAGTAACAAAAATGAAATGATAAAAATGGAGGTGATGAAAATGCATGTGAATTGAAAAATGAAGCCGTAAAAATGGATGTGAAATGAAAAACGGAGAGGTAATTAATAAATTATTTGATTAATTTAAAGCCGATTTGACTAAAAAAGTCGTGATATGATAAATAGACTCGTATTTATATAGCGCTTTTCTAGTCTTCCAACCACTCAAAGCGCTTTACACTACATGTCAGCATTCACACATTCATACACACTGATGGCAGAGGCTGCCATGCAAGGTGCCAACTTTGCCCATCCGTATCTAATCTAAATACTCATTCACACAAGTGTCTTGCTCGAGGACACATCAACATGTGACCGGATTCTCAGTTGATTTCATAAACTTGAATGACATTTTATTTGAAACAGTGTTGCTCTGACAAAAGAAACTGTCGACCATTCATCATTCACAACACCCAACAATTATCGTTTAGCACGCGATTTTTGACAAAATGTCAATCAAAAACCACGTCCACTAACTATAGTGCAGGCGAATGTCTGTCTAGGGCGGAAGTAACAAAAAGTGCGTGCTGTAAACGAAAAATGTCAGCTTTTTCTTGAGCATTCGACTGCACCACATAGTCATCAGCTGTCATAGAGATGGTGCTGATGGTGTTGCAAGCTCTGGAAAAAAGCTAATAAGTGCACATTGAGTTAGAATTGTTTTGTCTATTTCCAAGGTCAAGAATTAACTTCCGTGCATAACTTTTAGCCAACATGGGCGAGGAAGCTGCCGAGTTAACTGATCTATCTCCACAACAGCTGAACAAACTCAATCTGCCGATGGAAACTGAGTGATGCTGGATGAGAGCTCCAGAAGGAGCTGGTAAGTGAACCCTTGAGGTGGGATTGTTTTGTCAAACCACAAGGTCAAAATCTTACTTTTATTGTCAAATATTAAACGCTATTAAAACCAGTGTGCAACCTCCGGGTCTTAAAAGTGAAGCCAGCGTGGAAGCGCCTTAAACTTGCATTCTTTCTAACAGCCAGCAGGGGGCGACTCCTCTGGTTGCAAAAAGAAGTCTGATTGTATAGAAGTCTATGAGAAAATGAGTCTACTTCTCACTTGATTTATTATTCAAGTAAACATTGTAAACATGAGTTTATGGTCTCAATCTCTAGTTTCAAGTCTTCTTCAATACAACGTGATGTAAATTTAGTAAATTATGTTCCCATTTAGAGTCAAATAGACCATAAAGCAGGGTATACTTTAGGACGTGGCTACCTTGTGATTGACAGGTCGCTACCACGCCGTTGTCCGAGTTTCCGTTGTACAACTTTAACCCTTTCACAGTGTGTTTTCACTTTATGGAAGAGAATTGTAATATTTTTGGTCGCCTAAAAATGTCTTATTCGTTGTACTTTCTCCACCCTCTCATGTCACTTCTGGTTGCAAAAAAAACAAGATGGCGACGGCCAAAATGCCGAACTCGAGGTTTCAAGACGGCAGTCCACAAAGCAATGGGTGATGTCATGGTGACCACATCCACTTCTTATATAAAGTCTATGATAGGGCTGTGTATTGGCAAGAATCTGGCGATATGATACGTATCATGATACCGGGATTACGATTCAATATATTGCGATACTATTAGCTACGTGATATATTGCGATTTCTAAAATGAAATTTTAGGAAAACTGTTCTAGTATAAAGAACACATCGCCATGTGCATAAAATCTGAGCGAAATAGATACTGTGTTTTTGAGAATCAATACAGTATCACTAAACATAATATCATGATACTCAATATTTTTTTTCTTTCACCCTACTATGTGCTTGGTTACTTGGAAGAATTGAGTGAGATATAATCTTTGCATGTAAACTATATAAACTAACTTTTTATATATAACTGTATAAAATCGATACAGTGTTTTTGAGAATCGATACAGTATCACAAAACATACTCTATATTTTCGATATTTTCTTACACCCCTAGTCTATGATCTAAACACAAGAACTTTTTCAAATGTCTGATTTAAATCAGGAAAGATTTTGGCCGTTCAGTTCTACAATTCAAAATAAACAAACGACAGTGGTTTGGCTTTAGTAAGAAGAGACAGTGGCTGGTGCCATAAAGATGTTTCAAACCAAATCACTACCAATATCAGAGCAGTGAGAGTGCATCAGTGCATGCAAAGAGCCAGGGAGAAAAGTTAAATCAGGAAGCTAATGGAAACCAGTGAATAGCTGATAACAACCACATGCAAAGTCTTCATAGGAGCGTGAACGCGTGCAGCGGGCAGTAACTCTGCATGATGTGATATAACTCAGATGGATCAATACTAACACTGTTGAGCCTGATGCATCTGGCTGGGCTGTGCGCTGGGTTAAGCAGGATACGGAGTACAAAACAGTACATCCCAACCTGCTTTTATTTTTAAAGAAGCATGCCAATTTTTTTGTGGAAAACACAGCTCAGATACAACCTACCCAAATACAATGAGCATTTTTTTCCTTGAACTGGGCTGTAAATGCAAACCAATCTGCTTGGATCTCAAGGTGATGTAATGCAGGGAGAGAGCAGCCATATGCTCTCTTATTTCACCAACAGTGAATCAACAGACAGGGGTGAGGCAGCGTGCCAAAGAGGCTGTGTGTCCAAGAATCTATATCCTCCACAAAGAGAGACAGGGACAAGCTACTGTTACTGTAAGCAGCAGTAATATTTTGACATACACTCACAATGCAAAGCAATAATTGGGATGTGGCTGCCAATGAGATCTACCTGTGGGTAACAGCTGAGTCAGTAGTAGCTCTGCGTGAAGCCAGGCTATCTGCCGGTGCTGCAGTCTCTATCACAGGAGGATCATGGACAACAGACCTACTGTGGGACAAATCTAGAAAAATAGACACAACTGCTGTTACATAACAAAATAAAAAAAAAAAGCCTGCGGTCTAGCACCACATAGTCCACTCTGCTCAGAGAGAACACGACCTTGATCGACGACGACAATGTCAACAGGAGTAAGCAGAGGGTATAGGACAGAGGATAGGAGGGTGTGAACGTCAGTGTGATGCACTCCGGTTAGTTTCTCCTCAGAAAAGTAGCTCTGATAACAGAGAGTTACCGGCCTGGCCTCAAACAGTAGACAGACAAACACA
Organism: Sebastiscus tertius; assembly: GCA_916701665.1. Classification (NCBI taxonomy): domain Eukaryota; kingdom Metazoa; phylum Chordata; class Actinopteri; order Perciformes; family Sebastidae; genus Sebastiscus; species Sebastiscus tertius. The sequence continues at coordinate 23,553 of CAKAOH010000717.1, read as the reverse complement.
ATGGAGCATTTAGCAGCTGAAGAGCCAGATGTTTTTTCTCAGGAGTTAGTGGAGACCAAAGCAGAGCTAAAAGGTGAATATTGGATTTACATTAACCATGTGAACACAAACACGACTCATATTGAATATAATGTTGCTAAAATTCCTGAAAATGACATACCAAACTTAATTATGTTTACTTACGTATACATACATAAATACTGTATATATATTAATATATATATATAACTAATTTCTTGTTAACGCAACTTGCGATTTTTAGGTTGTACAGTACAGCAGGCTAAGTTTTAAAGCTATAGTGAAGATACTGGCATCATAAGTAACTAGAAAGCTGTGTCATACTCACGAAGGAGACTACAACGCACCAAACTTATGCTAAATTTTGGCAGGCAAAATGGGTTCTGTGGGTACCCATGAGTCTCTTCTTTACAGACATGCCCACTTTATGATAATCCCATACAGTTTTGGTCAAGTCAGCACACTGACAGCTGTTGTTGCCTGTCATTTGTCATTGTTTTGTGTTGTTAATTGATTTCCAATAATAAATATATACATACATTTGCATAAAGCAACATATTTGTCCGCTCCCATGTTGATAAGAGCATTAAATACTTGACAAATCCCCTTTCAGGTACATTTTGAACAGATAAAAAAAGTGTGTAATTTGCGATTAATCGCGATTAAATATTTTAATAGATCGACATCCCTAATATATATATATATATATATATATATATATATAATGATATAATAATAATAATATAATGACCATTAAAGATTTGAATAGATTGACAGCCTTAATATTTATATATTCTTATATTTATATATATTTCTTAATCAAAATGTATAACTACTACTGGTGTTATTATTATTATTATTATTAATAATAATAATAATTTAGTCATTTAACAATAAAAAATGCCAAACATATACTGGTTCCAGTTTGTCAAATGTGAGGAGTTGCTTCCTTTCTCTGCTTTATATATAAAATTAATATCTTTGGGTTTTCGACTGTTCAGACATCGGATGTGAACTGGGGCTTGTGGGAAAATGTGATGGGTATTGTTTTTACAGTTTTATTTTTACTGTCATAGATTAATAATAAAAAAAACAACAAATAGATTGATTGATAATGAAAATAATAGCTAAATACCAGTGTGCTATACTCAAAATCTCATACTGAAAAAGTTTGCCAAGTCCATTAAATTGAGTAACAGCTGAGAAATGGTTGAGAAGCCGTATTTTAGACATTTTTCATAGCATATATTTTGACTTGTCATTGCAATAAAAACACAGGCGTCACTAATAATATTCATCATTGCTCATTTTCATTAAGTGTACCGGTAAGTCATTCCAGTGAGTCATCACACACAATACCAGGAACTCTGGAACCAATTCAGCTCCATAGAAAATTTTTATTTTTGCCATTATTAATGTTATTAGTTACACCTGTGTGTTTCCTGTACATGTCAAAATGTCTGTTGTGAAAAAGGGCTATTGGAAACTCATCAACTCATGACATTTCTAACAATTAGAAGAACACGTAGGAGCAATAATAAAACCCTTATGCATGTTTGTGTTCAATCTGACTGTAACACGCTGGCTTTGTAATAACGCCATGATCTTAAGATTGCATGAATTACATTATTCCAGAGAGCAGGGGCAGCATTGGACATGAACGTGGGTACATTTTGTGGCTTATGAGTGTGTGCGTCCACTAGGTGATTTGTGAATGAGAACTGCAGCTGACAGGCCTTCTGCCTAACAGACTGCTCTCTCCACGGGGGTCGCAGAAACCAGAGGCCCTTCCACCTCGCAGAGCAACCCAAGCTGGGTCCATACGCTCGCCTCCAGGGTCACTGACGGCATCCAACCCCTTCCAGCAGAGGGCTGCAGCTCAGCCAAGGGCCTAACAACTCGCAGCGAGCGCACACATGCTCTGATTCCCATGCACCTCTACACACACACACACACACACACACACACACACACACACACACACACACACACACACACACACACACACACACACACACACACACACACACACACACACACACACACACACACACACGTGGCATGTAAACACAACACCCGAGCATACGGTGTCCACAAAGCACACGTGCAAGCTTTTCTGCCAACACGTTTCACAAGCACATGGGCAAGCAAATGCGTAGGCGAGGATGTAAACACACACAAGCGAGTGTATCCTTTCATTAACAAGGATGAGAGTCAATTTCCGCTCCCGTCGTCGTGGGCCGGTTGCCGGCGGGGAGGAAATCTGTTCGCTTACGGCACTTTTGACATTTAAGCTTGCGTCTTTGCTGCTTAGGGGAAGTCCTAATGATTGATGACCAGGGCCACCCTAGGGTCCCCTGCTGCATGACTATAGCTGGAATGTTGTCACCCTTATCTACGCGTGGATGTATGTTCGTTTGCACTACACGTCCTTCCTCGCATGTGAGTGCCGGTTACATGACACATCTTAAATCACGAGCACAAGGTTCTGCGCAAGTACTTTATGATTTATTACTGCTGTAGTCGCTTAGAGTTAAAAAAAAAAAAGAAAAAAAAAAGTGTGTTTTGCAGGTTCGAAGGCGAGAACATGGAGTTTGATGATATATTGCATTGGGAAGAGATTTGTTCCAATGAGAGTAATGCAAGTTCAGCATTATGTACAGTAACCACTGAAGGGAATGGTGAATGGTCATTTCCTACTTCCTATTTAAACTGTGGCGGATGGTCAGAATTAATGTTGTGATGTCCTGAACTGGAGGATGCTTGGACACATACAGATTTAGTTTGTTTACTGATATGAACATTAGAACACCATAGAGCTTACAGTTTATGTTAACTAAGACTGTAATGAACCTCAAGACTTATTCGGTACCAACCAACTAGAGCTACAACAAAGTTGTCAACTATTAAATTAATCTATTTGAAAAATCTATTTGAAAAATAAAGTCAAATTCTGTGATTCCAGCTTCTTAAATGTGTGTGTATTTTCTGGTTTCTTTACTCTTCTATGACAGTTAACTCAATATCTTTGAGTTGTGGACAAAACAAGACATTTGAGGATGTCATCTTGGGCTCTGGGAAACGCTCATCGACATTTTTCCGCATTTTCTGACATTTTATAGACCAAACAACTAATTGAGAAAATAATCAACAGATTAATCCACAATGAAAACAATCTTTAGTTGCAGCCCTACAACCAACCATACGTGTGTCCATAGAGACAATCATAACATGGCGAACTGAAGCCCAACAGGCAACAACAGCTGTCAGTGTGTCAGTGTGTTGACTTGACGATGACTTGCCCCAAACTGCATGTGATTATCATAAAGTGGGCATGTCTGTAAAGGGGAGACTCATGGGTACCCATAGAACCCATTTACATTCACATATCTTGAGGTCAGAGGTCAAGGGACCCCTTTGAAAATGGCCATGGCAGTATTTCCTCGCTAAACTTTAGCCCAACTCTGGAGCGTTATTTAGCCACCTTCCTGGTGCTAATTGATTACTTAGGTTTTCTAGTTGTATATGATACCAGTATCTTCACTCTAGCTTAAATACTGAGCCCGCTACAACCTAAAAATCACAAGTTGCGTTAATGCATTAAAAAAAATACAGCCCTATAGTCCATTAATCTGTTGATTAGTTTCTTGATTAATTGATTAATGTTTGGCTTATAAAAAGTCAGAAAATGATGAAAAATGTGTTTCCCAAAGCCCAAGACGATGTCCTCAAATGTCTCGTTTTGTCCACAACTCAAAGATATTCAGTTTACTGTCATAAAGATCAGCGTTGCCAGATTGGGCTGGTTTCCGCCCAATTGGGCTACTTTTGATTAAGTTTTGCTGGGAAAAATAGCGTTGGGCTGGTAGATTAAATTTGGGCTGCTTTGACATTTGACGGGGGTTTTGAAAATATTGTGAAAACAATATTACCAAACAAGCTGTTATTTTTATGGTCAAAAACACAGATACAAAATTCCGTAAACTTTGTTGTGTCCACTCACTCATTTTGTTGACTCATTTCATTTGAGGAATATTTGATTGACATGAGTTATAGTCAATCATCGTCAGAGATAACGGAGGACCTACTTACCTTGACGTCATCATCGTTGACATGGGAATTTGTGTATTTGGTTGTCTGACTGCACTCTTTGTGGGTTGCCATAGCCTATTTATCTAACATTTTATCTTTGGTTATTTGATACATATATACTTATGATGCATTTTATATTGCGCATGTAATTGTTTTACTGTTTTACACGGGTTTCTGGCAAGGTTATGATTTGGGCTGGTTTTTTATTGACTTGGGTAGGTTTGAGGTTGTGATTGGGCTGGAAAGTGTCAATCTGATCTGGCAACCCTGGTAAAGAAACCAGAAAATATTCACATTTAAGTAGCTGGAATCAGAGAATTTTTTCTCTTAAAAAATGACTCAAACTGATTAATCAATTATCAAAAAAGGTGGTGATTAACTTAATAGCCGACAACTAATTAATTAATTGATGAAGCTCTAATTTCCTTCCAACAACACCTTCACTTTGTCCTCAAAGGGTTCAGGCTGACACCGTTATGAAGGACGATTATAAAACAATAATAAAAAAAACAATTCTACTCTCCCAACTAGAAGACTGTTCACTTTATTTTCAATAAGTTTCAGATTGTATGTCTGCTTGGCATGTTCTTCCCTGTACGCGTGATACGGACAACATCAGTGAAGCTCTAGAAGTGCCCTCACATTTCACCTGCTACCAAGGACACTGTAATGACTGACGGTTGAGGGATGAGGCGCCCGCCGGTGACTCCATAAGAACGAGCCGCATGAATATCAATGTTGTCCTCTCCTGCTCTGCTGCCCTTGGCTGAACAGAGGGACCTTTGACAGGGCCGTAGCAAAAACCCAGAGTGTATGCCATTTCATAATGCAACGGCACGCCGTGGGACCTCATGACACGCTCTGAGACTCCGCACACCGCGTAGATGTTTACCATACCACCACTGTATGTGTGTTATGAGCCGGGCAGGGTTAACTCTGAGACTGGTTGCCCTTTGAGCCGGGCTGCTCATGTCCAGTGTCAAGAAACCACACACACCATTCGGGCTCCAGTGGAAAACACAGTGAAATCCATTTGGGCTTCGGGCCTATCAGTGCCACAAAGGAGGCCATTATGCTCCCACTTTAGCACCCATGAAACATCAGGATTGATAGAGGCAACTCTAACTTACAGGGATCCATAACAAACAAACAGGAACGTCGATAACGGCGATGATGATGGTTTTGTTTATGCTTGATACACTGGAAGACACATAAAGAGCTTGGTAAGTTATTCTGGATAAAAGTGCTGGCAAAACGCATTACAGCAGGCAGCAACAATACATATTTTTGTCCAAATAAATCATCCCTTTGCTACTTTTCTTCACTTATTGATATAAAACAATAATGATTCAACCTTGATGCAGTTCACCCAATGTTCTAATGGCTGTTATAAACACTTTTATGGGTATAAACACTAAGACATTATGCATTTCATATGTTCTGTTTGAGTCCAATAAATAGACGCAAAAATGTGTAGTTCATGTGAGCAGCGATAGTCAACAACAACAACATCAACAACTTTAGCAGGGAGTCAAACCACTTCATCAACATAAAATCCAATCAAAAAACTTGGTTGATAGCAAAGATGGATACAAAAGTGAATGAAAAGTTGCACAGTACCATTTAAAAGAGGTAATCCAATATTGCCCTTCCATAAACTTGAGGCACTCAAGACTATCAAAGAAAGAAAGGTTAAAATCAATACAGCAGAGGTCAAAATATCCTGACTTCTAGTTCCTAGTGTGGATCAAGCTATGGACTACACACCCAAAAGTTGCGTAGTGACGTCTCTCTCTCTTTGAAGCTACGATGCCTGTGTGTTTTCTACTGAGATGCACTCACACTGCGCAGCGCGTCTCGCTCGTTCTTTCACTACCCGGCTGATAAAAAAGACTAGGAGACGCTGGATAAAACACATCAGGTAAGATAACGTTTCGTCTGTGCGTGGAACGTAGCTAAGTTAGCTAGCCAGCTAGTGTCGGTGGCGTATATTGTGCGAGACGAGGGATGTAGTTCACCGAGCGCTTTCACACAGAACTAAATGATACTACGACAAACCTACAATGAACTGTGACTTTCTTTACTTGCAAAAGTATCTTTTAAAATCATCATATGTGTGATTCTTCGCGCAATTCAAACAGGATCAAAAAAATATTTGTCTCTCATTGTTGACTACTGTACATATTTTTTTCCGAAATAAGGTCACATGGTGGGACTTAGCCGCTCTATTCCCATGAAGCAACTAGATAGCATCCTTTGTCAGACCTGATGACATCATCAGGGTTATTTATTTAGACATTGAAAAGCTTCCCCGGGAGACACAGAAGACATTATACAACCGTTGTTTTCAGTTTTTACTCTCATGGTGAGCCAACTGATCACAATGTGTAAAATCGGTGGAGTGTTCCTTTAAATATGTGTATATTCACACAGATTTACGACATAAAGATTAAATTCTGTGCCTTGAATAGATACATGAGGTCAATGTCGCCCTGACCAGCCAGCCTACAACAACAAATGACAGGCACTGCCTCCTGTTCATCATCTGGGCTGTGATTGATGCAGGTATACGGCATCAAACCTGACTGCTGGAACATCGAGTCGTGGATTGTTTTGTCCCCTGTGCATCCTTCCTGAGGTGAAGGACAACTCCGGGGAAAGAAAAATGATAATAAACAACCACAGTCACAGCCGCCGGCATAAGACAGCACGACATCATGACAGACTGGAGAGGAGGCCTCAGGTTCTAGTTAAAGCATGAGAGAGCTACTGCAAACACTAAGACTTTACTGTAACAGTGCAAAGATATAGAGAAACCACTTTACTCCGGTCTGAGTCATTATGTGCATCTGTTTGTATCTGTGCTGTGCAGCAGTGCATTGCTGCCACCATGACAACAACATATTTGCTTAGTTTCTTCTAATAAAAAATCTTTTGCAAGGTCCTTTTCACGTTATGACAGAATATGTTTTGTAACATGCGGTACTGTGCTCAGCTGTGTATAGAATATGTTGCACCAAACAAGCCTAAAACGATCACTTAAAAACTAATATCAAGTCAATTGAGCTATTAGTCAATCGACAGAAAAATTAATCAACATTTAACAACAATTAATCATTCATTAAGGAAAAATGTGAAATACTCCAGCTAGGTATGCACCGATCCAACTTCTTCAGTCCCGATAGCGATACCGAATACCGATCCGTGTTCAATAATAAGCTGTATGCCTCACTGTGTGGAAGTGACTGGGATCAATCTTTTATGTGTAAGACAACATCAGGCTTGACTTAAACATTGCTTTCTTAACTTTTCTTAACTTAACATAGATATAAATTGATTGAATTGTCATTTATTATTAAAATAATAAATCGTACACCAACAACTGCAAAGAAAATCTTCAAAATTAACAGGAATCACAATTCAGGTGTAAACCATTTTTATTGCAGCGACAAATTTGGTCAAAACTTAAACAGGAATTAAAATTCCAATATATAATGTATATAGTATATAAACATAGAATTTAATTTAATAGATCGGCCTCATAGTCACCGATATCCAGTATCGGTATCGGTGCATCCCTAGTTCCAGCTTCTTTAATGTAAAGGCTGACCCGAATGCTTCAAAGCTTTGACCGTTGCCATGGTAATCGACCTCCAAAAAAATCCAAAATTATTCGAATGCTTTGTTTTGGGTTTTCTTTATGTATAAGTATGTTATAATAATATACAAATCCCATAATAGCCCATGAAATAAGGAATAGTCCGACAATTCATACGCAACATTAATTATTATTAGTTATTCTCAGACGGATATCACTGTTTGTTGTGTGTAGAGGTGCGTGTGTGTACAGTAGTGCGTCAGCGGCGCTGAAACCTGTGGCCCCGTAGTGAAAGCTCGACTGGAGAGGCCAGATAAACAGCCGTCCGACGACGGTTAATATCAAAGTAAGCATTTTACATATATTGAGCGTCATCTTTTCTTGTAAAATGTTGGGTGTAATCGGTAACACAGGTGTTGTCATAAGTTTAGTAACCGGTGGGAAAATTTCCTTCGAATATCTCTCACTGTAGCTTCGAAGCCCAAAAACTGGTATTTGTTAAAGCCCTAAAGAATTCGCTGCTTTAGTTTGTTCTATATTGTAAATTCAATACATCTGGGTTTTAGATTGATGTTTACATTTTGTAGATTTAATAAAACTATCAAAAGATTAATCGATAATGAAAATATCCATAATTTGCAGACCAATGCTTACTCCCTCCCAAGTTGGTAGCATGATAATAGACAATTCATCATGTACACCCAGACAGATAAATCTCCACTTTGTGCCCAGAAATGTTGTGAGCCTTTGGAGAATTAGCTTATTCTAAATCTTGTGATAAACCAATCACATTCACATGGAGGAAATGAAAAAAAATGCTTTGTTGTATCGAGTGTTTTTTGCAGCAGAGCAAGCCAAGGCTGTCCTCAGATGCCCTCTAATCCAGCAGGCATCATTGCAATGAGGAGTGTTTTATGGCTACAGAGCTGATCCTGTACAGTAGGTCATTTTCTTGCTCTTTGTAGGCATCATCATCATGCATATTTGTTTTTTTATTTCCCCCAGGGATAGACATAGTAAAGGGTTGCACTAAATCCACTGTAACATGGGATGTTAAAGCTTATCCACTTGGCTACTACACTGACATCCAAATCAGCCCACCAATTTAAGCTCAGTTGTGATTATGTAATATTATCGGCGATTTGATCCTGCAGCCTCACACAACAAAAAAAAAAAAAAATCCGCCCCTAACGGTACTGTTTCTCACGCATGATGTCATGTTGGATTCCTTGGAAGCAGGTTATGCAGAAATGTCCGAGCATGCAGGAAAGGCATTATGATGCATGCAGTGGTTTCGTTTTCTGTTGCATGTGTGAAACGGCAACGCCAAATCCCGTTCAAATAATCGCATATTTTAGTCTAAATATGCCTCTGAGCAAGATGCATATAATAAAGAACACAAATAATAGTACTTAATAAATACTAAAGTGTCATTGTTCATTCGGCATTCATAAATTCAGTAAATGTGGACATTTACTGGTTCTCACTCTCACAATCTTCTACCAACAAAGTGAACAGTAGGGGCTGGAGTAGATCAAATTGGGGGGGGGGGGGGATAAGTGCTAGTTGGTGGGTGATATATAGCTGCCAAAACCACCAATAGTTTATAAAACGTCATGCTCTTTAACGGGCATGCGCGCATACAGATGAATTAATACAAATATATTAAAGTGCCAGATTTTTTGAATGGAGTTTGGTTTGTAGCAGGTGATGATGTAGCCCATGCAGTGCAACATGATGAATGACCAAATATGATGCACACCTGTGTAAAAACAGGGTTTTTTAAAATGAAACTGGCAGTAGCTGCAGACACAAAACACCTGCACCCCTGTGTTTTTTTAAAGCAACAACAATGGCAGTACTAGGTAATATCGATTCACAAAACACTTGGGCAAACGTAGAGAGCAGACTATACTCCAGTTTTTCTAGCAGTGCAGTTCTGCTACTACAATCAACCTAACAGGAACAACAAAGCTTTTCAAATTAAGACTGCATCACAATTAATTCCACTCATGCTAGTGTTTCACCACTCTCTGTACTGTAAATAAGAGTATTTTAACATCACATCGGCTGCTCCTAAACGACCAAACTGTGTTGCTGTATTTTTACTACGACATAGACAAAGTCAAGATGTTTTATTTTGACACATGAAATCACTACAACTTCCGGTCTCGTTTTGTCCCATTCTAGCTGACTTGCCGCAGCTCTCCACCTCCTCCTCCTCCTCCACCTCTCTCGCTCTCTCTCAAAGACAATGAATGAAGAGCCAGTTTTGGGGGAATAGGAGACAAGCCCCAGGACCAGTCCAGGTAGCTTAACAGCCCTCTAACATGTTATCCAGAGACATTACAGAAACACAGGACAACAGTCCTCTCTCTTAGCTCTAGTGACGCTACCGGACCTTATTTTACCATTCAGAACAAATAGCGATAAGAAAAACATGCATAATAATAATAATACACGTCCGGCCACTCTGTGTGAAATGTTACAATAAAAACAAAGCGATAAAATATATGATAATGTGTCCAACAACGCCTCAGTGACAGCATGTATGTGAGCTTACGTTACCTGCAGGATGCTCAACTTCACTTCTTCTCTGCGGTGCGACCAACGGCTGCGTCAATCGCCGAGCTGCAGACAGGAAGTCCTCACGGCATGGGCTTCAAAATAAAAGATGTACAAGCCTTTGGGGCGTTGACGACAAATACTCAAATACTGAAGCAGTAATATGCTATTCCATGTCTTTAAGTCCACTTATAAAAGTGTATATATATGTATAACTTTAAATTATGTTGTAGATAGAACCACATTCAACCATTTTCGGTCAGAGCTGCATTAAGTGCGTCGTATTAAGATAGCTAACGGTAACATTTCAGACCGGAAACGCCTCGTTTTGTTTTAGCTAGCTTGATGCTACAATGCTGGCATCTTCAGCAACACCATACACAGCTATCTATGGAGGTATGGAGGATGGAACCTGCCAAATAAAAAAAATAAAATTAAAAATATAAAAAAATAATATATACAAATTAAAAATATATGATATAATATGAAAATACAAAAAATATTTAAAAAAAATGATTCAATAGATAAATATGTCTTCAAATGTAGCAAAAAGATAATATTAAAAATAAATGTAGCCATTAAGTAATTGAGAATAAAATGTGACATGAACTGATATTTCTTTTTTAATTTGCTTCTTTATTTGTTTATCTTTATATTAAATCCCTTATTTATCTACTATTTTTGCTTAATTTTCCCTATTATTTAATTATTTATTTTCATCATTTTCAAATTTCTATATTTATTTTTGAACAAATTTTATTTATTTTTGCATATATATATATATAACTTTAAATTATATTGTAGATGGAACAACATTCAACCGTTTTCGGTCAGAGCAGCATTTAGTGCGTCGTGTTAAGATAGCTAACGGTTACATTTCAGATCGGAAACACCACATTTTATTTTAGCCAGCTACAATGCACTGGCATCTCTTCAGCAACACTATACAGCTGTCTATGGAGGATGGGGCCGGCCAAAATAAAAACATAAAGTAATAAATGAGTCGATAAATAAAATATGTCTTCAAATGTAGCATAAAAATTATATTAAAAATAAATGTAGCCATTAATTAACTGATAAAATGTGACATGAATTGATATTTGGCTTCTTTATTTGTTTATCTTTGTATTAAATCCCTTGTTTATTCACTATTTTTGCTAAATTTTCCCTTTTATTTAATTATTTATTTTCATCATTTTTCAAATTTCTAGGTTTATTTTTTAACACATTTTTATTTAGTTTTACACGTTTTTTTTTTTAATTGTATCTTTATTTTTCAATGTATGTGTCTATGAATTCATATATGTATCTATATCTGCATGATTTTCCCTTTCCCAAGGGGGGGGGGGGGGGGGAGGTGGCGATCGGCCAAATAAGAAATATTATAGTATGTTTTTTTGGTTGTTCTCACTCACCTCCACACACCCACCGGTCCTGTCAACCTGTGAGATGGCTCTATTTACCTGCTTTCGGGAAGTCCGGCCACGTTACGTCCCTTTATGATGAGGCGAAAGAAACAGTATGGCGTCTGATGCCACATCTCACCCCTTTATTTATTTACACAAACTTATTTATTTCTGTATTCTTTTCTTTATACATTTCTTTAATTTAAGACTCAACAGGTATAAAATATTTGCTTTAGTCATTCATACCTTTATACCATTATTACTATTACTATTAGGTTCTCTATTACTTTTCACACTGAATTTTGACTATGTCAGTGTGGGTAATCTTTTTTAGCGCATCAGGAAACAAAAACGGTCAAATCTCTCTCTCATCTGCAGCCGCTTATCCCGTTAGGGGTCGCGGGGGGGCTGGAGCCTATCCCAGCCAACATTGGGCGAAGGCAGGGTACACCCTGGACAGGTCGCCAGTCCATCGCAGGGCTGACACATAGAGACAGACAACCATTCATGCTCATATTCACACCTATGGGCAATTTAGAGTCAACAATTAACCTAACCTAATGAAACACAAAAAAACAATATGTGGAAGATGTAGCATGCTGCGCCCGATTCTGCTGTTATCAGGCCATTAAATAGGTGTTATCAGTCGCTATAAGCACTATAGATGTGGGTCATTAGGGGCCTACTATGTTGTAAAAGTGAAAGTAAAACTTAAAAGCAACACGTTCTAACATGTTGTAAAACTGAATGAAACGTTATGTTTTGAACACAAACAAAAAGGCTTCTATAGGTTTAGACGACAAAACTACAACTTTATGTTTCAGCAAAAAAAAAAAAAAAAAAAAAAC